>APFE031383309.1:0-15991 GCA_000404065.3 Pinus taeda
AAAAAAAAAAAAAAACTTAACATTTATTGCAAAATGATCATGATTCTTAACTTAAAAACACCTTGTACTTTAAATAATTTTCTCCTAGTTAATATGATAGCAAAAGTACTCATCGACTAAATGAAAGGAATTCTTATAAACTTTCATGATGACCACTTTCCTATGACATATGCTATGAAAATAACAAATTGTACTATGTTTCTAATAGGGTGCATGCTTACACCACTTAAACTATGCTATTTTGTGGGTAGCATTCTTCTTGCATTATTATATAGGACGACATGCTTGCACTAGTGCAAGCATAATATCTAAAAAAGGAATAGGGAATTTAAGTAAAATATAGGCTGGACTTCCGACATGGCTTCCTCAATTTATACTAGAAATTTGCTTTTCCCTTTCTTGATGCTTCAGAGCATATCCTTTTGCTCTTTGTGCGCGAGATCCTATAATGAATCCATGAGGGAACAAAGAAGTGGGAAAAGGGAAATTTTAGAATGGGAAGGAATTCTATTACAGGGATTCCAGGAATAGTACTACAAGAGGGGATAAACAGAAGTGGGATAAAAAAAATTCAAGGGTAAAGTGGGGTTTTTATGAAACGGACAGGGTAAATTGAGAATAATATGGGAAGGTTAATCATTCTGGGATTGAAGAAGAAAAGTAAGGGAATATTACAAAAGTGTAATATGAAGAAAGGTAGAAAATTTTCTGGAAGGTTTTCCTACACTGGTGCAAGAAAAATAACTGTAGCGAAAATTAAGCGTTACTTGAATAAAAATATCCATGCTAATTACCTCAATTGTATAAAGGTTGCTTCTGCTAAACCTGCTTTTACTTGGTGGTTGCTAGCATATCTAAAGATCAAGCAACATTCTCTTTTTATTAGAAATTTTTGATCTTCCTGCCAGCAAGCTGGTTTTCAGGTTGATCCTTTTGTAATCATGTCAGCGAATTGATTTTCATAATTACATGAAAATGTTTTTTCTTTACTTAAAAAAATAAAATTGTATTTTAATTTTTTTTAATTTTTTTTTTTTTGTTTTAAGAAGAAGAAAAATTCATGTTTTCAAAAGGTTGGTATTACCATTCACCACTACCATCCTGAATTGTTGTTGGACTTGCTGTGTAAAATATTTCCTAGCAAGTGGCTGAGAATACTTCTTTAATCTGTGTCCATTTATCAAGAATACTGAATTTTGTCCATCAATAGTTTTAACTTCTAATGCTCCATTCTCTAATACTAGGATCACTTCATAAGGTCCCATCCAACATGTATGGACTTTCCCTTTAAAAATTTTAAATCTAGAATCATAAAGGAGCACCCAATCACCTAGTTGGAATTGCTTTTTCTGAATAGACTTATCATGCCACCTTTTGCGTTGTTGTTGAATTAGTATGTTATGCTAAACAACATCCGTACAAAATTCATCTAGCTCATTTAATTGAAGAAGACAT
Organism: Pinus taeda; assembly: GCA_000404065.3. Taxonomy (NCBI): domain Eukaryota; kingdom Viridiplantae; phylum Streptophyta; class Pinopsida; order Pinales; family Pinaceae; genus Pinus; species Pinus taeda. The sequence continues at coordinate 1,456 of APFE031383309.1, forward strand.
TGTTGTTGTGCCTTAGAGAGATCTAGTCCTAACTGAACTACAGTTTTGAAAGTTTTGATCTGGAATTCAATTGGTAATAGAACTTGTTTGCCATATACTAGCTCATATGGTGTATGTCCTGTGCTATTTCTCCAAGTGGTTTTGTATGCCCACAAAGCTTTTGGTAATCTTTTAGCCCAATATTTTCGATGCATATTTACTGTCTTTGTAAGAATGGACTCGATCACTTTGTTTGTGGATTCCACCTGGCCATTTGCTTGTAGGTGATACGGTGTGCGGTTACTGTGCCGGATCTTGTATTGCTCCATCACACCCTGTACCAGATTAGAAATAAAGTATGGACCATTGTCATAAAAAATTTATCTAGGCACACCAAATCTAGTAAAGGTTTCAGTAAAAAGAAAATCAAGAACAACTTTTTCTGTAGCAAAGGAAACAGCTTTAGCTTCTACCCATTTTGTAACAAAATATGTACAAACCAAAATATGCTTTTTACTTAATGACGTTGCATTTATTGGCCCTATAAAATCAATAGCCCATTTTTCAAACGGCTCGATCATAACTTGGGGGCATAAAGGCATTTCGTTGGTTTGATTACGCTGGCCCACTCGTTGACAGCTATCACATCACCTGACATACTGTTTGGCATCCTTAAACAATGAAGACCAAAGGTAACTAGCACGCAATACTTTATATGTAGTCTGTTTCTCAGCAAAGTGGCCTCCACAAGGTTCATCATGAGCGGATTTCAATACGTCAAACACTTCCTCCTCTCTTACACACCTATGGATAATCAGGTCTAGACCAGTGTAAAAGAGATCTCCTTGAATTCAGGAGTATGCAACACTTTTTTGAATAATATTCCACTTTTCACGAGCGGACAAGTGGGGTGGTGTTTTCCCAGTAACCAAGTAATTAGCAATGTTAGCAAAACACAGAGAATTTGTTGACATAGAAAAAAAATGTTCGTCCGAAAAATCATCATTAACAAGAGTTGCTTCACTAGGATTATCTAATCTAGAAAGAAAATCTGCTACAACATTAGATTTTCCTGGTCTATCAATAATAGGAATATTAAATTCCTGGAACAATAGTAACCACCTAGTCACTCTACCGCTAGTAAATGGTTTGTTCATCAAATATTTAATCGTTGAATGATTAGTATGTACAAATACTTCATATCCCGTAATATAGTGCCTGAACTTATTAATTTAAAAAATTACAGCTAAAAACACTTTCTCTGTAACTGTATAATTTAATTCAGCGGAAGAAAAATTCTTACTAATATAATAAATAACATAGGATTGCTTATTTTCCTCTTGTCCTAAGGCTATGCCAATAGCCAAATCTGAAGCATTAGAGGAAATGTGAAAAGGCAAGGACCAGTTAGGACCTCTCAAAACTGGTGCCTCTACTAACTTTTTCCTTCAATGTTTCAAAAGACTATTGGCAAGTTGTGGTCCAAGAAAATTCACTATCCTTTGCTAGAAGTCAAAAAAGAGGGGTAGCTATATTAGAAAAAATTTCAATGAATCTTCTATAGTAACCAACATGTCCTAAAAAACCTCTTACTTCCCTTTGAGTTTTGGGTATAGGAAGATGTAGAATGATTTCAATATTTGCTGGATCAACCTGGATACCTTTACTAGAAATCAAATGGCCAACTACCACTCTCAGTTTGCACATTAATCTACATTTCTTATCACTCAAGGCAAGATGGGATTCCTGACAACGAAGAATTACTTTCTCCAAATTTTTGAGAGCTTCTTGAAAAGAATCACCAAACACAGAAAATTCATCCATATAAATTTCTACAAATTCTAGATCAAAAAAAATGGTCAAGATTTCCCTTTGAAAGGTAGTCGGGGCATTACATAAACTAAAGGGAAGCACTTTATAAGCAAATGTACCCCATGGATATGTAAAAGTAGTTTTATCCTAATCTTTGTGTGCAACCTGTATCTGGTTATAGCCACTGAAGCCATCCAAAAAGGAAAAATATTTCCTTCCTGGAAGGGTATCAAGCCCCTGGTCAATGAAAGGGAGGGGGAAATAATCTTTGAGAGTGGCTTTGTTTAATTCTCTACAATCAATACAAATACGCCATCTTCCATCTTTCTTAGGTACTATCACTTATGGAGAGACCCACAGACTGTCAGAAATAGGATAGATAAAACCGACATCCAAGAGTTTCTGTACTTATTCCTCCACAATATCTCTTAAAGCTGGATTCATCCGCCTTTGGGGTTGTCAGACAGGTCAGGTTCCTTCCTGAATATAGACATGATGTGTACAAGTTTTAGGAGAAATACCCTTCATATCTTCATAGCCCCAAGCAAAGGCACTAAGATGGTTTTGCAACAAATTCACAAGCTGCTCCTGCTGAGATGAGTCCAAATTTGAACTAATATGCAAGGATTTACTAAGGCTAATATCAACAAGAGTAGTATCAGGCTCAGGAGTAATCAAGTGAGTGGTCAAATGTAGCAGTATAGAAGAATGAAAATCATGATTATCTTGAAAATCTAGGCTGAAAATATGGCTTAATGGCTCAAAATTAGGCATAGTGTCTAGATTATTTAGGAAATCTTGAATCTCATCATCTTGTGAAGACCCAATATAATGATGGATAAGGGAAATGGGTTGAGTCTCCTCCTCACTGCTTTGATCCAACCATAAAGTATCTCGAAATTCCTAAATGGATTTGGCAGGGGGGTATAAGGTAACTTTCTTCCTAGAATCTCCATGAGAAATATACATATCATCAGAATGACATCCAATATATGCATCGGCTGTAGCAAGCCATGGTCAACCCAAGGTCAAGGGATGTCCTCCTACTAGGTTCTTTGACTGAAGCACAATGAAATTAGCAAGATATTCCCAAGAATCTAATGAGATGATCACATCATCCAATACTCCTTCTGGCTTAATTTTAGATCTATCTTCTAATTCAAGCACAATGGGAGTAGGGCGAAGATGAGATAACCGAAGTTGATCCATGGTTTGCTTATTCATGATATTAATGGGTGCCCCCAGGTCTATAAGAACATTAGAGACAAGGACATTACCAATCTCAACTAAGACAACAGGGTTTTTGGGATCAATATATTTTTCCATAGACACACATCCTGTCATTAACTCTGCTGCCCTACCAACAAATTGAATGGTTTGGTGTTCCAATCTCATCCTCTCAGGTTTCTTGAGACATAGTTCCTTAATAATCTTGGTAAAAATGGGGATCTCTTTGATGGCTTGAAATAAAGGTATCTTAATGAAAATATCCTGAAGCTCTGATGCCAATCTAGTCTCAGAAATAGGCTCACTTCTTTCCATTACTAGCCTCTTTGGGAAGGGAGGCTGGTTGGAAAAAGATGGCAAGGATTCAAAGGGTAAGGGCTGCTTAGTGACAACTTTCTGAGAATGGTTAAGAGTTTCCTCTTCTCCTTTCTTTTCATCAATCCTTATAGGTTGCTTATGATTTTCTGATGTTACAGTCCTTCCCAATCTTAATTGAATATCATGAACCCCAACTGGAATAGACTGGTACTCGAATGGTAAATATGGGTTTGTTAGATAGATAATTTTCACTACTTTATTATTGTTAGGATTGGGAATAGGTTGAGCAAGCAAATGAGGAGGTCAAAAAGGTGGAGGTAAAGGCAATAGTGGAGTAGACTGACTCGAAAGTTGAGGCATTGAATAAGGTGTATGTGTAGATGGATATGACTGCATAGGTGGATAGTAGGAATATGGAGAATGAGTTGGCCCTCTCCAACCTTTTTTCCATGGTTGAGAAGTTTGCCCATGCTAATATTGATTCCCATACTGCCATTGTTGATTAGTGTTAGGATAAGAATATGCATGTGAATTATAAACAAAATAGTGTGGAGAAAATTCAAGAGCCATACCTGCACCTAGCTAAGGCCAATTCCTTCTTTCTCCCATAGCATACAAGTATTCAGCTTCAGGCTATCCCCCTGTAAATACAGCTTTAAGTCCTCGTATAGAGGGACATTTTTCTGTGAAATGGTTTTCTGCACAAATAACACACTTATTAGTTTCTTTCAAATTAAGAGGACACTCTTTAGGAGGATGCTTTTCTCTACATTTAGGACATAAAATACATAATGACTCTTGTTCCTTCATGAGTTTTTGCTGAAATTTTAAAGAGTCCAATTGTTTGGTAACAATATTCATTATATCAATTTTCATGTTTTCCATTTCATTTTCTAGTCCAATAATCATAGCACTAGTAGATTCCATTTTTCTTTTTCTATTTCAAGTTCCTCTACTAGATCTATACTGATTTCTTGAAAATTTCCTACATAATTCACAAATTTGTTCAAAAGTTTGTTGAGAAATATCACCTTGTCCTAATAGATTTAAATTATTTCTAGCATTATCAGTAAGTCCTCTTAAGAACAATGTTCTAATAGTACTGGGATCAAGCTTAAGTTTTGACCTTTGTAAAATATACAAAAAACTTTCTAGGTAATCTTGAAGAGTTTCATCCTTATCCCGTATGATTGTAAAAATCTCATCCTGCATGTACCGAGTTTTGCAATATTCTTGATATTTAGACAAAAACACTCTCTTCATTTGATCCCAAGAGGTTATATTGTTTCCTCCTTACCCCATAAACTAGCATAGAGCTGAGTCCTTGAGAGTAACAAGAAATAATCTTAACTTCTGAGCATTAGTTGAATAATCATAACTTCTACACAAAATATCAAACTCGAATAGAAAAGAGTTAGGAACTTGATGAATTTTACCATGGAAATGAGGGAGAGATGATGGTGGAATATTCTTCATTTGCGCCACAGTATCAGGATCCACAATTGGAAACAAAAAAGTGGATTGTTCTCCACTTACCTAGTTTTGACCAGTCCCTTCCACATGATCTTGATGGTGTGCCATTATTTCCATTTTACTTGAACTGCTCTCAATAGGCGGAACCACACCTGAGCCATTGTCACCAAAATCCATGTGGATTGTTCCTACATGATGGGTTTGAATTGGATTAGGCTTCCTACTTACAGAAGGAGACCTAATATGAGAATTGTTTTCAGAATTCTTTTGGCCCTTAGTGGGCTTCGAACCCTTACCTTTTCTAGGCATTCATTTCAAAAAAGAAAGAAAAATAACAAACAACTTCTAATAAAAAATGTTGTCAGAAATCAATTAACAACAGTAAAATTCCTTCAAAGAAGCTTTTCCAAACAATACTGCAAAAATAAAGAAAAAATTACCTCTATTGTATAAATAGAAAATTATTACCAAATCAAATCACCTCCCTAGCAACGGCACCAAAATGTTGAGTGCAAGATTTACACTTAAGCAAACTCCTCAACATTTAATTTGTCAACCTGGGGGATCCGTAAATTTAGAGATGAAGCACATTCAATGCTAGAGATGGTATGAATATTCCTAATGTAAATCCCTACTTTCTTTAAAGGAAAGATTGCAGAATAAAATTAAAAAGAGAAAAAGGAAACTTGAACCATCAAAATAATCTAAGACTGGAACAAGGAAGAATGCATTTGCAAGAGCGAATTAAAGATAAAGGGAAATAACTCTAGCTAATTATTGTTTAACTAATAAGTGTGTGTTTTTCTTTAGCAGAGACACTTAGCAGTCTCATCAGATGGGCCCTTAAACCTGCTCCTTCAGGTATTTCCTTCTTGCACTAATCTATCCTATACTATTGCAGTCTGCTTGCACTAGTGCAGGAACAAAGATTTATGCAAAATGTATAAATGGTGTCTTTACTAAAATATTTTTACTTCCTACAAGGGCTTGAACTTTTCGAGGTTCAAAGCACTCAGATCCCGTGGCAAGAAACTAGTTCTTGCACTGAATCAACGCTTCCTGCACTTAGCATTTAATTCTTAAAATGAGTGCTTAATTATTGCAAGTGCTATTATACTTTTAAATCAAATTGAACATATAAAAAGTGAAGGTTTCGGATATTAATAGAGTGCAACAATAAATAAAAAATCAATATACATTCATCCTGTCATGAGAATTTAATGAATGAAGGAAGATTGTGGGAAGTAGACTAAGAAGGATTATTGCATCACACCAATGTGCACTGGTGTAGGTTCATTTCTTCTACTTGGACCAGGCCGGGAAAACCAATAAAAAAAAACTGCATAAAAGGAGATATCACACCAACATGCACTAGTGTAGGGTTATTTCTCTTGCTTGGACCAGGTGGAGGAAAACCAATCTGAAATCAAGTGCAGAAAAGGGAATTTATCTACTTAACAGAACGGATCCACTTTCACTGAGACAAGAATGCATGTGCTTAAGATTAAATCACACTTGACAATGTAAACACAAATTACAGGAAAACGGGAAATAGCGTAAACATGCTGGGTTGGCTGGGCCCTAGCCAACCAGCGCGTTTCCGCTTTAAATAAAAATGCTGCTCATTACCTTAATCAATTAGTTAACTCAAATACAGAAACAAAATTTGTGAAACATGAGGCAGAGCTCCCTTTTATTAATTCACTGAGGCAAGTACATACATTAATACATCGTCCAACTCAGATTCGAGCGATAACAAAATATAGCAACCTGTTACCGCCTCTCTGGCTGTATATCTATTCTCTTCTACTATCAAAAACTTCCCTCTAGTCCTATTTACATTCTACATTATATAGATCTTTGGCCAAAGGATAAAATAGATCATTCAATCAATTACATAACCAAACGCAAAATTTAGCTTTTCAACCTTCAAAATGAGACAGTTAGCAAAACTAGCCATAGCCAATCTCCAGCTTTCGTCCTTCATAGATTTGATCTCAGCTACCTTTGGATCGATCTTTCTGTCATGGTTGAAGCTGCTCAAAATGAGGTGGTGATCAAGGAGGTTCAAATCTGTTGCAAGGATTTGATGTGTTGGCAACAGTGCAAGATCCAATCCTACACTAGGATCAGCGGTCACGGTAAGTACTCTAACTACGAAATAAACATTGGAGATATCGAAAAGTTACAAAGAGTGATTAAAAGTAAGAAATCATGTAATAAATGATTAATTAATGCTTAGTTAAATTAAAAGTATGAACAATAAAGTTTATATGAAATATGTCACCATGCTTGGACTGGTGCAAGATGAGGGTGTATAAAAGAGGTAAAACAACGATAAATGGTTTTGATTTAGGAAGGGGAAAATGGCAAAAAGAGAGCAAATTAGGGGGCTAACATTTTTCCACCACCAAGGTCCAGAAGAACGAGCCCGAAGATCTAGAGGAAGGGGAGCGTCTTTTCCACTCATAGACATGGGTGAAGGGTTTTCCGTTGCAATTCATTGTTGAGAGTGAGAGCCAAAAGAACCTCATTTTAGTAGAGGTCGTGAAGTGGTTGGGACTACCAATGATACCACACCCAAAACTATACAACATCGGGTGGCTTCACCAAGAACAAGATCTCCGAGTCCCCGAGCAGTGTAGCCTTCCCTACAACATCAAGCCCTTCACATATGAGGTATTGTGTGATGTTGCACTGCTTGATGTTTGTGATGTATTATTAGGCCAACCATACTTATGGAAGCGAAATGCAGTGTATGAGTCAAGGCCTCACGCTGTTATTATTTCTTTGTGTAATACATTATATAGGATACTAGAGGTAGCCCCACCTACTACCACTTATTTGATGTCTGCTAAGAAAGGTAGTAAAATCATCTCCAAGACTAGGAAAATTATTTTCCATCTGGTTCACTCCCAAAGTAAGGGGAAGGTCATCACCACATCCATGACCCCTACAAAGGGTTCCTCCATGCAGCAACAACAACAGATGGATACGAACATGAAATAATACAGGAACATCTTCTCCTCACTCACAAGGGTACCGTTGCACTGTTAGGTCAAGCATTCATTCGATCTGACTCCTAGAGCACCTTAAACCAATGGGTCGATATATAACTGCTCCATTCTAGAAAAGGCCAAGTACAAGCAGCGACATGATCAGAATTAGGTACCACACAAATATCAACTATGCGACAAAGTCTGGTTGCAGCTGCAGAAAGAACGCCTTAAAAGAGTCGTTTAGAAGCTCAAACCACTCTGATATGGTCCTTACACAATTACCAAGGTTGTGGGAAACAATTCTTTAGAGCACAACATTCCCCCATTCCTTCGCTTGCACTGAGTATTCAATATGGACTACCCTTGACCATGCTTACCACCATTACTGGACACATCAGAAGTTATAGAACAGCTCATCAGGGACAAAGTTCAATAAAAGTTTCCTCTTCTCATGGAGGAACTCAATGCAATGGGGACCATTTCTTCCTAAGGGGGATGAATGATCCAAGTGGATGTCCGTGGCCACCCACCTATCCCACTTTGACCCCCACAACTGTCTCTTCTAGTTTTTCAGTTTCCTTAATTGTAGCACAATTTACTATTTTGGCAATTTTTCAGGTCCTGAACTTCCGAAGCCTATTTGAGGCCCTAAACGACATTTTTTTGGAAAACTGGGAGCAACATGGGTGTGTGGACCATTGTTTCTCACCCAAAAGTTGCAATCAGATAGATATTTCTAACGTGGTGTCGTGTACATCAAACAGAGATCGTATGCCAAAGTTACGACCCCAGGAAGTTTATGTACCAATTTACCTAAAACGGGACCCATAGTTTGGTGGTTCATCTCCTAGGGTTTGGTTTTTGGATGTTTAGGGTTTTCCATTGTTTCTCAACAATAAATAGGCCTTTGAGTCTCATTGTAAAATGGTTCAGAGGCATGTAATTTAAACACATCTTTCCTTAGAGATAAGCAACCATTGCCCAAGCCAGTTTATTCCAATTTTTGTTTGTAAGCATATTTTAGTATTTTACATTGATGAAATGAAGTATTATTTCTGCTACATATTTGTATTTATGGTTATATCTATAATTTGTTGTGTTCTTGTTTAAATCCAGATCACCTACACTAATGGTGCATTGACGTGATCACGTGAAGTGATATTTCTAATGCAACCACCGGTGCATTGTTTGACCTATGTTGGTGAAGGCTTGGTCCACGAGAAACCCAGTTGTGCAAACCAGCAAGAAAGAAAGATATAACAATGAAGACAACAACACCTCATGTTTGACAGTGCCAACAGGACATAAGTGAGAGCAAGTGCATGATGAGCAATCCGTGGACTTATCATAGTGTTGTGTGACACTCCGTGTAGCTTTGAAGCATAAGCACACTCTTGACTGTTACATGCAATAAAATAAAAGAAATAAAGATAACTTGCATCCTGAATGAGTGCTTTCAATGTAAGAATCCTCTAATGCATGAGCGATGGCATCATGCAGTTTGAGCGGAGGAAGTATGATATGTGTGTGAGATGGATTTTTAATGCATACAAACGATGATGAGGAACCTTGGGCGATTAAATAGTTTCATGATCAAAGGTGAGACTAACCCAAGAGAGCGAGGGCCTTACATAACCAACAACGTGGGCTGAAGTGCCTCGACAGTCTTGGGTGTTTCAACTTCTTCATCAGATAGATCATCATAAACTGGTGGCTTCAAAAGATCAACTGCGATAAAGTCATGGTCGTGATTAGATATGGAAACAAATGGATCACAATCGCCATGATCAAAAAAATCAATGATTTCATCAACATCCTCATGGTCAGATGAATCAAGCAGAGGGGTAGATGAAAAGCAAACAAAATCATCCTCTGTTTTTCTAGAAAAGACAGATGAAAGATCAAGTGGATTTTCAATGAATAACTTATCCTCTCCGTTAACGAATGATGGACCAACATCCGGCGAGCCCTGTGAATGATCAACAATGGGTGCATCCATGGATGAAGACACACATGTGAAATCATGGATGGAAGATTCACCAAAGATGTTAGGAAAGAATGGATGGGGCTTTGACAGAAGGGAGTCATCCTTCATTTAGTGTTGATGCTCAAGCTCCCACTCATACTCTTCATGAATGACAACACATGCTGGTTGTGCAACACCAACTTCTTTAATGGCTTGTTCCTCGTTCACAACAATTGAAGACTCTAGAACGGACGAACATAGGATAGTATTGATCAGAGGAACACCCAAGTGTGAAGATGGAGGTTGTAGAACATAATGCATATGAGAACTAGAAGGACTCACAACCAATTCTGTTGCGAACATTGAGTGAAGTGATGTTGGGAGGATGTGAATGTTGAACAGGTGTGTGAGCATGATCCTCAACATCAGCCAGAAGTGGTGGAGTTGTTGAATGAGGGGGAGGCGGATAGTCAGTCGAGACAGTGACCACATCCACGTGATATTGCACAGCTCCATCAGTGAAGAATGTTGAGCAATGCTTGATCTCAAGCTTCTTCTTAGGATAGGCAGATTCCTTAAGGCAATACTCGAAATGGTCCCAAAGATAGGCAAATTTCATATAGCTCCTTGGAGCTTGAAACTACAAGTCACAGAAGTACTGCAAAAATCCATAATTGATTCATGTGGAACATTTCGTTGCTATAATCATTTTTGGTTAAGATAATTTGGATCAAAGTGATAGAAAGCGTCTTCAACAAGATCACAAAAGTGCTCTAGTGAGTGCACACTGTTAGCTAGTATGGTGAGTAGCCATTGACGTGTAGATATTGTTAGGTCCCTATAATGATAGTGATTACCCCATTACTATTGTATTTGTATCCCTTATTAATATTGTTGTGCCCCTATTGTCCCCATATTGTTATTAATGTGCCCCATAGAATCCCTCTATTGTTATTTTTGTGGTTTTATATTATTATTGTTAGGTCGGTTAGGTTTTATTGTGACACCTTAGACTCCTATATATAGAAAGTAGGTTTTGTAATTTGAATCATCCAAGAATTGTTCATTTGTGTAATGTAAAGGAGGTTTCCCCCTCGAAGAGGCTGAATTCTAAGGTGTTCAAGTATCTTTTCTATCTTTTTGTGAGCTGGCTTCATAACATTTGGTATCAGAGCTTTGGATTCTAGGTTTTTGCTACTCTAAATGGGTCATCGTGGCATTTTCACTATAACATTTGTTCTGCAACGTTTCAGAAGATAAAAAAAATCCCATTTGAGATGAAATCGCATTGAATCGCGGGTCCAAATTTCAGAGCTTTTCGCACTATATTTGTGGAGATATGATCTGAGGAAGTTGGTCTTTTTGCAAACTCCTAAATTACATTCCAAACAGGTGACTTGGGGAAAATAATCATAACTTTCTCTCTAAGAATCAGATTGAAATTTCGTAAGAAGGTATAGAAAGAGGATGGACTATAGTTTCTTGTATATATTTTTCAGAACCAAAGGTCGAAACAATGACTCATGGCACGTCGTACAAGTTTTATCTACTAAACTAGTCAATAATCAGGTCATTGTGGGAGGTTTGGCATAACTCTTCCCTGGAGAATCCAATTTGGATCAGACTGGTGGCACTGGAAAGAGGACATAGAGGGCTACCTCAGTTCACAATTTCAGAACTGGATGATTTGAAATTACAAAGATACATCAGATTCAATAGCAAGCTCCTACAAAGTGAAAAAATGTGTGTAGTTCTTTTTAATTTTTGCATAAGCTTGGTTTGAAAAATTAGTTTGAAGGAATTCAAATGGCGTAGTAAAGCATTATTATCGGTAATTGATGCCCCGAGGAAATAAAATGCAAACACCTAGTAAGCAACCGAAAAGATCTAACATGACTCATGAAGAAGAGGAAGAAATGCAACATGATATATCAAAATCACGAGACCAAGTGCAACAAGTGTCACTTGCACAAAAAGGAATTGAATCTAAGATGGATGGTTTAAAGAAAGATGTAGAAGCTAAGATGGGTGGTTTAAAGAAAGGTGTAGAAGCTAATATGGATTGTTTAAAGAAAGGTGTAGAAGCTAAGATGAATGACTTGGAAGCTAAGATGAATGACGTGGAAGCTAAGATGGACGATTTGAAGATAGATTTGAAGATAGATTTGAAGACAGGCATGGAAGATTTGAAGAAAAATTTGAAGATTGATTTAACAAAGTTTCTACAAGAAATGCTTACTAATGGTGAAAGGGTAGTAAAGAAAAAGCATGATGAGAACAAAAGAAATGCTAATTATGATTTCATAGACTCTAATGTTGGATCGAAGACCCACCATATTCCAAAAATTGATATGAGGAAGTTTGATGGCAAGGATCCCGTAACATGGATATTAGAAATGGAGCAATTTTTCGATCTCAGTAATGTGAAAAACACACAAAAGGTACGTATTGCAACTTTATATTTGGAAAGAAACCAATTTGTATGGTATCAATGGCTTTTCTCTCGTAAACAAATTATCACTTGGGCAATTTTTACAGAAGAATTGACAGCACATTATGAGGATACAAAAAGGAACACTTTTTTTAGCCAATTGATAAATCTCAAACAAAAGGGTTCAATAATGGAGCACATTGAGGAGTTCCAAAAATTGAACATAAGGGTAAAAAATATTCCAGAGGAGCATAGGATTGATGTGTTCATAGGGACTTTAAAGGATAATATCCAACATGATGTTTGCCTTTGGGAACCTGATTCATTAGAGAAGGCATTCAGGTTAGCAAGCAAAATGGAAAGCAAAATTATGGCTACCAGGAAGCATACCACTCACAACTATAAAGATGGAAGTGTTGTTGCCCTTAGTCTTCCACAGCGTATAAGGTTCACACCACAACAATTGGAAGAAAAAAGGGCAAAAGGGCTTTGTTACAGTTGTGATAGAAAATACAATAAAGGTTATAAGTGTGCTGAGAAGAAAGTATTCTACATAGATTGTGAAGAGGAAGAAGAAAAGGAGCAAGAAAGGTCCAAAGAAGAGGATATACTCCAGGAAAAAAACATAGATAAAGAAGAAATGAATCCGACCATATCTTGTAATGCATTGTCTAGAATTACCACTCCTCAAACCATCAAGATAGAAGGACAAATCTAGAAGAAAAATGTAATAGTGTTGATTGGTTTAGGAAGTACCCACAATTTTATTCATTGTAAGATAGAAAAATAATTGAATTGCTTCCTATATCCAACACCAGAGTGTCAAGTGATGATTGCAAATGGAGGAACGATAAATTGCTCTGGAAAGTGCCATAATATCAAGCTATCTATTGGACAATATGAATTGAATAGCCCAATGCTTTCCATTCCAATGGGAGGTGCTGATGTTGTACTTGGAGTCCAATGGCTACAATCATTGGGTACAATAGATTTTAATTTTCAAGAACGTTTCATGAAATTTTCTATGGAAGGAAAGGAAGTTGAATTAAGGGGTATTGTAGGGAAACTGGGAAAGTTAATAAGCTCTAACAGTATGACCAAGCTTCTAAAAAAGCAACAAAGAGGTGTAATTGCAAATTATGTTCACTAGATGTTTCCACATTGGAAACATCTATTTCTCCATATCTCCAAAAAGTCTTGGGCAATCATTCCAAGGTATTTGAGACTCCCAAAGGTCTCCCACCTATTCATGATCATGATCATGCTATTCATCTGATTCCAAGAAGTGTTCCTCCAAACATCAGGTCGTACAGATTTCCCTATGTCCAAAAGAGTGAAATTGAATGTATGGTTGCAGAAATGCTAGAGCCTGGTATAATTCAACCGAGTCAAAGTTCTTTCTCTGCTCCAGTAGTATTGGTGCACAAGAAGGATGGATCATGGCGCATGTGTCCGGATTATAGGGAGCTCAACAAGCTCACTATTAAAGATAAGTTTCCCATTCCTGTCATTGGTGAATTACTGGATGAATTGATGGATCAATTTACTTCACCAAGTTGGATCTTCGTTCAGGATATCATCAAAATGAAGACTGAAGACATTCTGAAAATAGCATTTAGAACTCATGAGGGTCATTATCAATTTTTGGTCATGCCTTTTGGCCTTACCAATGCACCCTCAACATTTCAAGGTTTGATGAATTCAATGTTCAAACCATTCCTTAGAAAATTTGTGTTAGTATTCTTTGATGATATACTAATCTACAGCAAGTCTTGGAAGGATCATGTTGAACATGTTGACAGGGTGCTACAACTATTGGAGGAAAAACAATTATATGCAAAAAGATCCAAATGTTTCTGTGGAGTACAAGAGGTGGAATATCTGGGTCATATTGTATCTCATGAAGGAGTTAAGGTAGACCCTAGAAAAATTAAAGCCATTAAGGAATGGAAAATCCCCACATCCATAAAGCATCTGTGAGGATTTCTAGGGTTGACAGGGTATTATCACAAGTTTGTTAAGAATTATGGGAGAATAGTAGCACCTCTAACAACACTATTGAAGAAAGATGCATTTTCATGGACTCCAGAAGCAACAAAGGCCTTCGAACATCTTAAAGAGGCAATGTTCCAAGCACCTGTCTTAGCTACACCGGACTTCACAAAAACCTTTATTGTGGAATGTGATGCTTCAGGAAATGGAATTGGTACTGTTTTAATGCAAGATGAATGACCCATTGCTTTTGAAAGTCATCCAATCAAGGGAAAGTTTTTACACAAAGCTATTTACGAGAAGGAAATGTTGGCAATACTCCATGCACTTAAGAAATGG
>APFE031383325.1:26212-60164 GCA_000404065.3 Pinus taeda
TTTTTATTTTTATTATTGTTATTTGAGATTGCTTCTATTTAGTTACTCATTTTCAGCTATTTAGCTAATGGATATATATATAGCTTTTCTAGATAATTCCTCCGCATTTTAATATTATTAATATAATAGATTTATTTATATATATAGATATATATGTAATTATCTCAAGAAATAAATTAATTATTTTGCTCTTTTACTTTTCAAACTAACCCTTAAGAATGGTATTAATAATTAGTAAATTTAATAATTTTATAAACATATTAACATACCTTTAATAAATAACTCTTATATATTTAATCAAGAATCTAATAAATTAATAAAGAATATATATGTATTTATGTAAAAGAAATCATTCAAACAATAATTAATTAATAATAACCTTTAAAATAACCATTAGTATTATTTTATTAATAATTAAATAAATAAATCACTTTGGATACTATTCACTCAGTTATTAATTGTACCTAACTTCTCTTATTTCTAGAAATAGAATAATGTAGTATTAAATAAAAATAATAATAAGATTAAATTTATGAATTTTGGCCTGAGTCCTAGAGTCAAAAATAGTCGTTAGGTAGCCGTTGGAGTCTCTGCTCAGTTTATTTAACATGCTAGGCTTGATCTGTTTCTTCAACTTGTCCTGACGATGAACCACACTAGTTGGTTCGAAACGCGTCGACAAAGGTCTTTTTCATGTGATTTACGCCGAAGCTCTTCTTATAACTATGATGGATCACAGAAGCCTCAATTCTACAATTGTTTTCCTAGCCTTAACTGTAAAATTTAATAACCATTCGAACTGCCAATCGTGGTGAATTAATATCATAAATACCCATCTCGTCAATCGTATAAGTGATTATTTCAAGCGTGCTTCAGATTTCCTCGATCAACGATCAACGATAAATCACAAATCGCAATAAGGAGTTTCAAAGGGAGAGGCTTAGTGACTTGCAATGAATATCTCCGATAGCTGAAAGGTAATATTATAATATAATGGATCAGGGTATTATGCATGCAAACCGTTTTTAGCGTATATTTACTTTTTGAGATGCACACCCAATTGATTGATCGGAGTCAGGATTTGGCTTAAGCTTTTATCCTTTTGTCATATGACTCCACCAATTGCTGATTGCGATATCGGATCGGAAGGTTTAATGAGGGCTTTGTATGTGTTCCTTTGACTTATGACATCTCCGATCGCCGATTGTGATTTCTTTTTCGGATCGGAGGATTGGATGAAGCTTTGTTTTGTGTATGTCCCTTTGTCATTGTGATTTGCGATCTCCAATTGCTTTATCGCAATGTAGAATTGTTTTATAATATTTAAAGGAACACTTTGTTTTTAATCAAAAGCCTTTATAAAATGATTTATTTACATCCGGCCTTTTAATAAAGATTTTTCTTATTATGAGGTTAATACCAATTTTATTCATCAACTCACAAATCTAACTAAGTTTATTTAAAAAGGGACCCATTTCATATTAAGATTTTGTGTAAATTTTTTATAGAAATGCGGGGGTTGTTGTACAACACAACACCTCTCTAAGTCAAATGGTGAAGGGCATCCCTAATATTAAGGAATACCATGAAGGAGTATGCAAGGGATATGTGTTGGGAATGAAAACTAAGAAACCATGTATAAGCAATGACGCAAGGTATAAAGAAATATTAAACCTCATTTATTCTGATGTATGTGGAACCATGTCTGATAAATCTCTTGGAGGTCATCTATACTAGGCCCACTTTCATTGATGATCACTCTAGAAACACGTGGATTTATATTTTCAAGACAAAGGATGAAGTATTTGAAAAGTTCAAGGAATTTAGATGAGAAGTATAGGCCTAACCAAAATAAAGATAAAAACTCTTAGATTGGACAATGGGGGTGAATATACTTCTAAGGAACTTATTGATCTAGGAATTTTTCATGAATGATTTCAAATAAAAAAATCCCCATTATATAGGACCTTTTATTGACATTTACATTTTCTTTGTGAAATAATGAGAAATGCTTATTATAACAACACTTTAGCAAAACGTCAACATGAAATAAGGAACAAATAAGAAGCCATAATTATGAACAACATAACTCAACGATATGATAACCGAGTTCGTCTAGTGTAGACTATGTCTTTGGGCCCGGTGTCAAGAGTGGGGAAGCCGCTTCATTAGTTGCTACAGAAAGATGATGAGTACATGATGCAATATTTGTTAAAAGTGAAAATCTGTGAAATATGACTGTAAACTTGACCCCTTTCCAACTCGGTCAAATCTGGGCTCCCTGGGAGTCTCAAAGATTCCTCACAAGATTCTCTTCTTGGACACGGGAAAAAAATTTGCTGCTTAGATGAAGAAATGGATTATTCCATTAGACTCCTAGTGAAAAACTAGCTCATTTGAATATAAACTCGACATAGTTTTGACAACTTCAAAATTATGCCCCCATGGAATCTTAAACATTCCTCAAAGATTCCTCATAGAGAATATTCTTTGAAATATTCCCTAACATATGTTGTAACAATATTCCTAGAATCTTCTTGAGATTCATGACTTCATTGGCTTGCTTGCGTCCTCATCTCTCATGTATTCTCCATGATCTCCTTTGAACCATTGAATGGCATTTTATAACAAAGTGTGTGGTTGGAACAATGGTTGGCAATGTCATATTACATTACTTGTTGTTGGGGAGGTTTTGGGTTCAAAACCCACGGACTCCTAATTTTTCTTTAATATGGTTTTAAAGCCCAATTTTGGTATTAATATAGTTTTCAAACCATATAACATATGGTAAACGTATGTCCATATTGTAAGGAATCCCAAAACCATGAGAATTAGACAAAAAATGGAGGTTTCACCATGCCAAGGCCACTTGGGCCTTATTGTAACTCGTTTTCACCATGTCAAAAAGTGAAAAAGAAAAATCATATATCTCAGAAATAAATAAATAAATAAATAAATAAATAAATAAATAAATAAATATATATATATATATGGAAAAATCATAAAGCTAAGTTATTTCTAAGCTGAGGTGGTGTAGTATTCATTAAAGGCATAGGCTCGATGGGGCCCAATGGGATTCAAAGGAGCTTTGAGTGTGTGAAGAGTTAAACGATGGTCACATTAGTCCTGTCACTTTAACAACGATGTCGGGCCCTCCCCACAGAGGAAACCCGACATCACGAACTGCACGATGGTTATTTGTGTGGGTGCCTCCGTAAAAGAGTCAACACTTGATTGTTGAATTCAGATCAATGGCCAGGATTTGATGTGGGATCACTCGAAGATGGTCCCACTTATCTCCATGGATGCTCCCATGAACGGTAGAGGGTAACCACCTTGGGTGTGTGGCAAGTGAGTGTGACTGTTATTTCAGTTACACCTCATCGTCCACATCATCTAGTCTTCCATGTAACCCCTATCATATCATCAACGTCACCTCCTGTCACGTCACTTTGTACACTTGTCACCTCCACATTTAATTTCATTTTCCCTCACTCTTTTCTCATTTTCCCATAAAATCTCATTTTCCATTCTCACAAAGTACTTTATCTGTATTAGAAATTGAGATAGATAGCACAGAGAGAAATTGCACATAATACAAATCTCACTTGATACTTTTATTGATCATCACAGGTACAAATATATAAGACACGAATTACTGACTTCAACACAAACAAATCACCATTACAACTCACACATTAGAAACAAGATTGACTCCTCGTAACTCCTAATGACAACTACACATGCCATGGAAGCATTACTTCCAACACCCTCCCTTAATGCTTACACGGAAAACATATTACAACAATAAATAAATATATGTCTGAATGGTCTTCATTAGCACTCACATCCACTCTGGAATCTTGCAAACTCCACTCTTTCTTCACCACCATATCTTCAAGTTGTTACTTGACCTCCATTTAAAACGTAACTGCCTCTGACCAACGTTGATGAACTTTTCAAGATCAAAAATATTGACAACTCAGCTTGTCGGGGCTCCTGGAATAAGAGCCATCAAGTAATGAACCATCCTATGGACCAACTGCCATATGTCGGATATTTCTCTTTCGGCTATCCATCAGTTGATAGGATGGAGGTCTAGATACTAAATGTGCTCAAGAGTTGATCAAACAACTTGACCTTACAAGAATTGATGTTTCAGACACTGATTTCCTGTTTAAGAACCACCAACCCATTTTATAACCAAAATTACTAACATAGAAGAATTGATGTTTCAAACATCGGGGCTTCCAGTTTAAGGATCACCAACTCCTTTTTTTTTACAACCATAATAGAAAACTACCACATAAACTATGATTGGAACAATCAGATGACAATTAGACATATAAATTCCATGCTTTAGCTTTCTCCTAGAATTCCCAGATGCCTGCAAGCATGAAATCAGGAAATTGGAATCGTACCTTGCTCATTTGTTGCTAACTTCCGAGCCTTGTCATACCAGCATGCACCCAGAGGCTCCTTGGATGCCCAAATGGCACATGACGCATAGATATGGATTGTCATTGACATCTACTTAAGAAAATAGCTATATTTTCTCTAGCACAGATCCCTGCAGATGTATATTCTTTTAGGCAGTGTCACTTTCCTTTACACAGGCTATTTATTCCATATTTTCCAAGCTCTACCACACTAATTTTAGTGACACTGCAACAAGATGATGCAAAAATAACATCCCTGCAGACGCAAAAATGAGGTCTGCCTCCCCACGACTACTGATACTGCAACATAAATCTTCCTTGGCTCCATAGGTATAATTATTTTTTTTTTCAATGGCTCGTACATATCTACTCCCCCATGATTGCAACAACTGCGTGCTCCTTTGAATTTCATGCTACAAATAATTACAGGATTGATCTAGGAAGTTCCCAAATGCAATTAGTGATCAAACTTGAAGCTCTTACACACTTTGGGTTAAGAATAAATCAAAATCACATGGGATTCCTACCACCTATGAATTTTTGTAGGCAAAATGGAAAGTGGGGTCTTCCTTCAGAGAATTGAATAGCAGACTGGAGCGGCTCCTTTAGAAATTCAATGGTTTTATTCACTGAAAATTTCGTGACTCTCTTGAACAAATTTGACAGATCTCACACCCTTGAACAATAGTCTATGCTTGAAATATAGTAAAAGAAAGAACAAATAATCTTCCACACTTTGTCACGGATCCGAAACTAGTGTTGTGGGTCCCTGCTTTGAAACAAATTCCCACCTCACAATAATGAAATCACAAGAAATGTGCCTTTAATGCTCCCTTATTTCCATAATCCACTAAGAGATTTGTTTTCTTACAATCAGAATCACGGACAATCAAAATCACAAACATTAGAGATGTATAAATAATGATCAAATAATTATCACAAGTTTCAGTTGCAACTCCTTAAAAAACGAATTCCAAAGTATATGAATTTCGAGGCCAAAGGATCACACATTCAGTGAATAGTTTTCTTTTTACACTCAGAGGAAAAATACACCTTTACACTGATCTATTTTCCTCATAAGCAAATATATAGATCTACACTGACAACATCACAAAAAAATTCTCAAAAGCTCAGACAATAGACTATTCTATGCACACATTATTATCTTTTCTAAAAATGCATGATTACAACCCCTCTTGAGAGAGTCAAGACTGAAACCGCTTTGATACCACATTAGAAATTGAGATGGAGAGCACAGAGAGCAATTACACATAATACAAATCTTGCTTGATACTTTTATTGATCATCACAGGTACAAAAATATAAGACACAAATTATTGACTTCGATACAAAGAAATCACCATTACAACTCGCACATTGGAAACAAGATTAACTCATCGTAACTCCTAATGACAACTACACATGACATGGAAGCATTACTTCCAACAATCTGTTCCGTTTCCACGCATCTACAAACATGTCCACGTCTACCAGCTTATCACAATTGGATTCCAAGGTCAACATTCAGTACCCAAGTATTTATATGTCGTGTCCAACCACTCAGTCCCTTTAAAATGTTAAAGAAATATTCTCTAAATTGCTCTGGAACTCACATTCTTTCCATGGGCATAGAGAGGGATATATTTGACCCTGTTTTCTCCTTAAATTTGATGGAAATCTGCTAAAATGTCATAGAAGGTAAAATTGATTCCTCTATAGACACCGCAATAGTAAAATTAGGTCTTTTCTATGCTATAATTCCCCATACATATGTTTATCCTAAGTTAATAATTTGGTTAACTTCTGCAATGTATCCCCAAAAATGTTTTGTGATGAATGTAGTAGGAGAAAATATATTTCAAGCCTCTGCTCTTCTAATTCAACAATCCCTTGACTTTCCCTCTTTAGAACATTATACTGCTTTTACAGAAGAAACCTTGGTAGAAAATTTTCAAAATTTGTCTATTAGAGACTATACCCAATTATATTTTTATCTTATGCCTTCAAGATGAGTTTTATATACCAAACCAACTTAGTTTCCCTTGGAAGCATTTGATGAACATGTTAAGTGAATTTTACAAGTAACTGTTGGGGTTTTGGGAAGGGATAATACTTCTGTTATTAACTGTGTTGTGATAGGAATTTTCAATTTAATCATGCAACCTGAAACTATTCTTGATATTCCAAATTTCTGGGAACTTGGCTTGATAAACTCTCAGTTGTCAAATTTAAATCTTACTGGTTGCTTTAGGTTTCCATCACTGGTGCTTTATTTGTTCCTTTATGTTCATGTGGAAAAGTTTACGCATTTAGTCCTGAATATAATGGATGTTCATAATAGGAAACAATCAATAGTAAGCTAGACTAATACTATGAAAAGGCTCCCAAATTATGAAGGTCTTGAATATTTCATTGCCTCTTTGATGCCAATCATTTATTCCATCATAAACAGTTTTGTACCAACATGTCTCTTACCAAAAGCTCAAACCTTCTTAGAACTTAGAAAATATATCAAAGTTCGAGATTGGCTTCAATTTTTTTTTTTTTTAACCAAAACGGATAATTTTATTGATGAAGGACCGAGGTCCAAGCAGGATTACAAATTTATATCTGATCTCAGCAAATTCTACTGCTATGAGAAATCTGAAGGGGGATGGGATTACAACTACCATCTCTTCAAGCTTGTAAGAAAGAGCTATTGGGGAAGCAATGAGGATTACAATTTCATGCCTAGTAACTTGTCTCTCTTCTTTTTCCTGAACCTGAGATTTGGGAGCGCCACCCCTGTGTCTTTGTCAAAAGTTGCAGATATACAGCTCGCCTTTGAAAAGAATGAACTCCAGCTGGAAGAAGACTGCCAATTCTCTGCAGTCCATGCGACCTCCACAGAAAACAACCACACTTTCATACGCTGTCCATAGCTCTGTATGCGAAGAAGACCGCTCCTTTTTTTCTGGTCTCAGCTCCTTTGAATTGGAATCGACAGATTGTCAAATTGTCGACATAGACTTTCTGCTGCCTGATGCTGTTAGCCAAAATCTTTCCTAATTTCTCACACGTACTATCCCCTTCTTCGGACGCGAGCAAGCAGGCTGCACGATCCCAGGGTTCGGCATCCGAGCAGTCGAATGAGGATCGTTTTTTCAACAGAGAGGATTATTTCTGAGCAGCCTGGCCTCTGAATTCAGAACCTGGAATTATGATCATGCCTCCCCTGGAATGAAACAAGGAGGGAAAGACTTAGGACTTAGTTTAGCTAGACATGGAAAGATCGAGTAGCTGGAGCTCCTACTCTTTTCACTTTAGAGGCAGAATTCTACGAACTCACAATCTGATTAAGGGATGGCAACCAAGATCGCCTCACCTGAGTTTGTGCTGATCATGCCTTTTTCCAGGTTGCATCCGATGTTTGCCAAAGAATCGGCTTCTGTATTCAATTCTTTGAGTATATGATAGATTTGGACTGAAGGGAATTCCTTCAAGAGTCTGGACACTCTTTGAATCTGCTTGTTCAGAACAGGATCGTTGAGCCCTTTGTTATTCCTTAAAGCTTTGATCAGCAGTTCTGAATCCCCAAACACTGCTATCTCCTTGGATTCTTTTCCCCTGGCGAGTTGACAGGCTTTCCAGAGGCTGAGAGCTTCTGCCTGATTATTTGTTTTTATTCCAAGGCCCCAACTGAAACACTCTTTGCTTCCATTCGAATAGTAAATGATCCCCCCCGCCCCTGATCTGCCTGGATTACCTTTTGAGGCTCCGTAAAAAAATATGGTGCATTTTCCTTGAAGTTTCCACCACTTCTGAAAGCCTTCTGCATTGTCCCGGATCCTCCAGTTTTCCTTGAGGGAAGGCCTAGAGACGAAAGGAGGACCCATTAAGGGAGTGAAATCGCCCAACCATGCCCTTTCTTCGTCTCTTAGGGAGTTGTCTTTTGCGCTGGACTGTCTCAGGGTCTCGATTAGGAGATTCTTGGCTTTTTCTGCTACCCTTTCGGCTGAGGTTTCTGTTTGATTGAATATAGTTTCATTCCTGGAGAGCCACACCTTCCAGCATACATACTTCGGGACTGCGGTCCACACCTTGGACCAGAGGGACTTGGCAACGATGCGATGGGGGTATCTAGCATTCCAGGTCAAGAACATTTCTGAAATTGAGCAGTTCTCTGGAGAACTAACATTCAGGCCTGCTAAGAAACATGACCAGGTCTTCTGAGCAAACTCGCATTCGAGAAATATATGAGCTGAGGTTTCCTGAGCTTTTTTACAAAGCACACATCGGTGAGGGCCAGCGATGTTCCGTTTGCAAAGATTCTCGCCAGTGAGGATTTTGTTATGAAACAGGGTCCAGAAGAAGAAGTTAATCTTCGGGATGCTGAAGCACTCCCATATCTGCTTCCACACTCTTTCCGGATGGACTGAATCTTTGTTACCTTGCATATGTAAATACCCTTGTTTTGCTGAGTATACCCCTGTTTGACCCCAACCCCAAAAATCCTCCTCCTCTAGATGAACAGGGGCGAAATCTGCAATTTCCTCTTTGAGTAAATTTAGTTGATCGATAAATTGCTCAGGAATGTTAGGCAATTTCCAGCACTTCCACTTGCCATCTTCGTCCCATTCCACTATGTCCTCGATTTTTCTGATCCTTCTTGCTCTTAACCATGCTCTTATTCCTGCAATTTCGATTTTTCCTGAGAGGGGGGAATGACCCATGATTCGGTCTTTCCACAACCAAATCGTTTTGCCATTGCCGGGAACTTTGTACAAATGCGATCTAAAGAAATCTAGCCCTCTACAACAGAGTCTCCACGCCAAAGTGCCTTTAGGAGAAGAGGCAGGGTTGAAGGAAGCGATCGGACAATTCCTTAAATATTTGTGGATAAAAATCTGACTGGTTGGATGCAAAGGCTCAGAAGTTACCTGCCATAGGATCTTGCAGCCCAACGCTAAATTGGCTTGGAGAGGATCTCTGATTTGTAGGCCGCCCTCCTTGATAGGACGCTTCACCAAATCCCAATTGACAAGGTGAAAGCGATTATTGTTTCCCTTACCTCCGCTCCACAGGAAATTTCGGATGAGGCATGATATTTGGTCTGCTATTTGTCTTGGAGCCAAAAGCAATGACGCTTGGAAGGTGGGCAGCGCGGAAAGGACCGACCTGATAAGAGTGAGCTTACCTCCTGAGGAGAGCCAGATTCCGCCCCATGCAGCTATCTTCTTGTTAAACTTGGAGATTACCTCCTCCCATAGATTGTTCCGATTGGAACCCAACGTCAACGGGAGACCCAAGTATTTAATTTTATCCCATTCAGCATATCCTTTGAAGCCCAATTCGCTGGCAATCCTGTCGATGGTTTGTTGATCGGCATTCCAAGCATAGACTGCGCTCTTCCTTTCACTGATGAGGGCGCCAGAGGCATTGCAGAATTTTTGGAGGATTAACTTGAAAGCTTTTGCCATTCTCAGGGAAGCACCACCAAGTAAGAGAGCATCATCAGCAAACAGCGCATGGTTCACTGAAGGGATCTCTTGTACAATTCTAATTCCGGGGATGAATCCACGATGCTGCTCCTGAGATAATTTCCTGCTTAATGAATCCGCCAACAAAATGTACAGGAAGGGAGACAAGGGGCAACCTTGCCTCAAACCCCTGGTGGCAGAGAAAAAATCTGTTGGCCTCCCATTCACCAATGGAGCTATCCAAACATTGTCTGTACATGCTTTGATGATATTTATAAAATCTTGGCAAAACCCAAAGGCTTCAAGGACCCTGAACAAAAAGGATCGATTAACACGATCAAAAGCATTACTCATATCTAATTTAACTATCATACCTTGTTCTTTCCGAGCATAGCTGGAGTGGAGGGCCTCTTGAATTTGAATGACGTTGTCGAAGATTTGTCTGCCTTTTACAAATCCTCCTTGTGCTGGGGAAATTAGATTTTGAAGGAGAGGCTTTAACCTATTAGCCAGCAATTTTGCCACGATCTTGTATGATGAATTGCACAGGGAGATCGGCCTATACCTGTCAAACGATCTTGGATTAGTATCCTTGGGAATAAGAGCAAGAAATGTAGATTTTGTGCCTCCTCCCATTTTTGCCTTTTTCATTACTCCTCTTATCATTCTGAAGAGGTCAAATTTAATTATTTCCCAATAGATCCTGTAAAAATGTATTGAGAACCCATCAGGGCCTGGGGCTTTGTCAGGGTCCATCGACCAAACAATGCTGGTAATCTCTTCCTCCGTTGCTGGGCGCATCAACGAGACATTAGCTTCCTCACTAACTAGATTGGGAATGACAGATAGAAAATCCAATTCGTCCTCCTCCTCACCATTTCTCTCTGCGCTAAGGAGATTTCTGAAATGATATGTCGCTGCCTCTTGGATTTGCGCGAAGCCTTTGAAGACCTGTCCACTGGAGCTGGTGATTTCGGCAATATGGTTGCGCGAGAGGCGGGCCCTGCATTGTTTATGGAAATATGAGGTGTTTCTGTCCCCGGATTTCAACCACAGACTTCGGGACTTTAATCGCCAGTACTCCTCTTCCTTCCTGAAGGAGCAATACGCATTATTTTGAGCCGATTTTTCTTGGGCGAGATCTGATGCCGAGGGGGACTTGTTTTCCATTTCAAATTGAATGCCTTCCAAATGAGAGATCGCCTCCTTCCTCTGCCTGTTGGGGGGTTGTATGGATTTCTTTATCCATTGTTTGAGAGCTGATTTAACCTTCTTCAATTTCTGTTCCCACACATAGCTTGGGGAGCCATTGACTTCCATTTGCCATGCTGATTGAACTGTGTCCATGAACCCGTCCTTGCCTGCCCAGAGTGGGCTGAAGCGGAATGGCAGGGGACCTAAATCTTCTTCTTCCTTTAGGCAGAAGAGAATTGGTTTATGATCCGAGGTGAGCTTTGGAAGGATTTTCGAGAAAACAATTCTATTGTCCATCATTAGAGAGTTGTTGATGAGGAACCTGTCCAGTCTAGCTGCTATATGGTTATCTCCAGTTCTGTTGTTTGTCCAGGTGTACTTACCTCTGACTGGTTTGAGATCCACCAAGTCCCATCGCTGGATCAAACTGCCCACTGTTCTGCTGAAGGGATCTTTGGACTGAATCCCTCCTTTCTTTTCTTTCAAATCTAAAATTATGTTCAGGTCCCCCCCTAAGACCAGATTTGAAGGACTGTTTAGCTCTAGAAACTCTGAAAGCGATCTCCAACATTCTTTCTTCTCTTCATAATGTACTGGGACATATAAATTAACCAGGGCGAGGGAGAGATTACTTACAGTGTGACGCAACTCTGTAAAGATCCAATGTTGAGTTACTTGACTTCGTTCTAAGGATAAGCTTTTAGTCCAAAAAGTGCCTAGACCTCCAGCAGTTCCCCTTGCACTAACGGCCTTTCCTGAGTCGAATTTCCATTTGTTGATGCTGGTATTTAGAAGGGCATCCCCTTCTACTTTTGTCTCTTGGAGCATAAGGATGTCCGCGGTCTCTATCTTCAGTAAGTCTTTGATTGCTTCTGCCTTATTTGGATTACCCAGACCCCTGCAGTTCCAAGAGATCGTCTGCATCATTTACCGCTAGAAGGGGTGGGTCCTCCTCCTTTGGAGGTCCTTGGCCTGACAGTTCTCCCTAGGGTCATTTCTATTGTCGCTTGACTGCCAAGAGTTTTTTGTTTTTCTGACTCCTCTTCTCTGGTTTCTTTGTTTGTTCAGCCCTTTTTATTACTTTTTCATGGGATTCGTCATCTGAAGACCCAATATTCTCTATTGGGTTTTTCTTCTTTTTTATTATCTCTACATATGATGGTGAAGATATATTTCTTGTGAAGGTGCTTTGAATATTGCCTGGATCTGTATCTTCCCTAGTGGCAGGCTGTAGGGGTTCTTCTTCCTCTGCTTCCGGGGGATCTGGGGGAGGCGCTAGGGTTTCAAAAGGATTTTTATCTCCCTCATTGGCCTTTGGTTCGCTGCTTCCAGCGTTGTGAATACCTGTGCTTCCATTGTCGGCTTTGCTCTCGGGCCCTTTAGCCTTGCTTTTGTTGCTCTGCCTGTTTGCTGATGTTTTCTTTGCCTGTTTCCATTGGTCTTCTTTTCCTTTTTCTGCTGTCTTCTCGCTTCTTTTTTTGCAATATCTGGAAAAATACCCATACTCATGGCAAAAACGGCATTTAAAGGGCAACTGTTCGTAATCGAGTTCTTGGATATAAGACCAGTTTGCCACCGTTAGCTGGATCGCTTCAGGTAATCCGATTTCTAGGTCGACCTCCACACAGATCCGGGCACAGGAGTACTGGTCCTTCCTTGGGGCTTGATCGATGTATTTTCCCAGAGTGTTTCCAATAGATCGTAAGGAGCCTTGGTTCCAACAGTGCAAAGGGAGATGCGGAAGACGAACCCAGACTGGGACCGCCCTAGGCACATCTTGCGCTGGGTCGAAATCAGTGGACCATTTGTTCAAATAAAGACCTTGGGGCCCCATGAAGTATGGCCCGTTTCTGAAGATCAAGCCTCGATCTTCTGGTTTATCGAACAGAAAGACGAAAAACCCTTTGCCCACAAAGTAGATCTTGATTCCTTCGCTGACCAGAGGGAGCCAGTTCCTTTTGACCCATTCTTCAACAGCTCTCGGAGACGGCCACAGCCCGGTGAATTGACCAATCAAACCATTCTCGGCGAGATTCAAAGCTGATCTACATATTTCTTCTTCAGGGAGGGCGACCTTAGGGATACTGTCCAATTTCTTCACAAATTTCTGCTGCTGCCCAGAAGCGGGACGCTTGCCAGAAGCTTCAACAAGGGCCTTAAAGGCCGCGACTTCAGGGGGGAGGGGAGGAGGGGCCTCAAGGCCACCTCCAGACGCCATGAGGGAGAGAGCTCGGCTGCGGGCGGGCTAGGGTTGCGCAGCAGGCGCAGAGCGGGAGCCGGCGGGTAGATGAAAGATTATTAAGAAAGCTCAAATTTGACAAATGAATTTGCAAGTGTTTTTAGTGGAACTTTTGGCTTCAATTTGAAGATCACGTGGAGGTTAGATTGTATGGAGCACAAGTTTCTCCTTATATGCTTCCTTATTTTGTGCCAATGAGATTATTTGCTCTGGAATTCATTAGGAAAAGTCTAAATGTGGATGAGATTCATTTTGTACCAGCAAAGAAATGTTATTTATTCAAGTTTCCCAAGGCTGTTGGGCCTTTCATTGTAAAAAATAGATAGGCTATGGAAGAAGTTGAGAGAATACTTTGGGATATGCAACAACAACAAGGGGAAAAAATGGCCTTATGATCCTCACCATATAATTTCAAACAGAAGAGTAGAAAACTCTTATGCTCCCTACACCCATGAATCCAGACCAGATATTGACAAATTGTCTAATGGTGGTAAAGCTAAAAAGAGAAGGGGAGTGGAGATTGAAACTCCCCATACTATTGAAAAAGGCTTGAAGAGGGCAGTTGAAGAGATAATTGATTTAGATGAGGAAGCTACAACTCTAAGAAGCCAAAATTACATGAAAAAAAGGAGTCTGAGCCTCTGGTTGGAAGTTCATCTACTATATCTAGTTTTTAGTTGGAATTGGGAGAAGTCACATGCACAACTTCTTCCCCTATTCCATAAGAATCCTCACAAAGCTCTGTTTCGGTTCTAAAAGAGATGTATAGCCAAATTGAAGAGAAGAACAAGAAAATCAAGGAAAATGTTGTGTCCCAACTAGAAGCTCAGTCAATTTTTGAGTATCATACTAGATTATTGTGTGCCATGGATTTAGAAAGAAATCAACTTAAATTATCTTTTTCTCACACATCTTATTTAACTGATTCTTCATCAGCAAGTTTTAAGACTGTATATCTAACTGTGGATGCAAGGGAGATTCCATTGCCTAATAAATTAACTTGCACAGGCAAATTGGAGAATGAATTTATAGTGATTTGAGTAAAGCATTCCTAACAACAAATAAGACAAAAGATTTATTGGGAAAGGTTGTGAATCAATGAAAGTTGGAAAAATAAAATTCCAGAGCCTTGTTTACTTAGAATGAAGAGTTGAAAAAGTTAATTGTCAAAATTGGTGTCAATCCTGAAGATAGATATGTTGTACAAAATATTTTACAAGGAGCAGAGATAAAAATCTAGGTGCTTAGAAAGAAGTTGAAATTGTTTGTTGTAGAGCATGCCATTGCCTCAGAGACGGCCCAAGTGGAGAAACAAAAGGATATTTTGACCAGAGAGGTGTTGGAAAGAAACAATGAAGTGGTTGCCTTAAACGAAATGAATTATAGCTTACATAGAAGCTGGATACTCATGTTTGTACCATCCTAGTACAACTAGATTCAGAGGATCTAGCTCACAATTGACTAGATTTATGACATAATTAAAGATTTCAGAAGATGAAATGAAAAAGATGCAAAATAACTTGGATGACACACAGGAAATCCTGAAGATTAAATAAAAGCAACTAAGTATGGAAAAGGATATTGCATCAAAATATCAAAAGGATTATCAGACAACCTACAATTAAATTAAGGAATTGAGGGAAAAAGTAAAACGAAATATGTCACTTATGCAAGCTAGAGAGATAATTGGGAATGATATTATTCAGCAAGTGAAAGCTATTTGGGAAAACAAGTTGATAATGGAAGAAGAAAAAATGATGGTCAGGGACCTGGGAAGCATCATTGCTTCTCATAAAGAGAAAATCCAGCAACGTGCTGAGCTGGCAAAAAAGATGATCAATTTTCTTAATTCCAAGTATTCTCAGGAATTAAAAAATATGGAAGTGGAAGACAAAACAAAGCTAGTGCTAGAAATCAATAATATGGTGTAGAAAAACTTGTACACAAAAACAACAGAGGCTAAAATCGCTGAAATTAGAGAATCAATTCCAAATTTTAATACAAATTTTGATAAGAAAATGAGGGCAGGCTTTCCCTCCTACTGGGACCAACAAGGAAATATTCTTCCCTAGGAAACTTATGAAACTTTGTTGGTGGAAGCTAAAAGTAAAAATGACTCTTCTCATGAGAAAACAATAGTTCTCAAAGGGGAAACCATTTTCAACTATATTCATAGGGATTTTTAGCTACTGTGGTTGGTTAAAACCATTTTTACAGAAAAGCCAACTTATAGCAAAATCACTAATTTTAGAATGACCCATACAAGGTTAATTAAATGTCCAAGTTCATATCTCATTGTATGGAAGAAATGCAGAGCATGGATATCTCCAATAGTAGCAGCAACAAAAGTTGGACCTTCGGCAAGCGAGCCTGCGCAAGAATCACAAGTCATCCAATGAAAGATAGCCACCTGGCTTAATTTTATCAAGTTTTGAAATATTGTATTTATAATAGTTACACAATTTTGGTTCTCAGTTTTGTAAAAGTCCAAGTCCTCAAAAGGGCCGAATAGGACTAAAGTAGTTGTTAAGAGTAGTTTGGTAGTTTTGTGACAATTAACAGTTTTTATAACTGTCACCATTGTAATGTAACTATAAAAGAAGCTCGAGAGAGCCATTAGGGGTTACAATTTTTTACTTCAGAAGGCAATAATGTTTTGCGTAATGTTCTCACAATTTCTTGGAGAATAATAAAGCTTTTCAAGGTGATTATATGCAGTCTTTTGAAACCATTGTGTATTCTTATTCTTTGTAAATCATTTACTATATTTCTTCTATGGAAAAGAGTAATGAAGTTGTTGGTTGTTTTTATTATACAAATTTACTGAAGTTATATTACCTGTAATCTTAAACTAAATAACCTTAATATGCGCTCCTCTTTTCTACAAGTTCATTTCTCAGTCTTTCACATTTTCCTCTAAAGTTTGAGAGAAAAGATTATGTTAAAAGAAACCTTTCATTTTAGATTTTTCAAATTTTACTTCTGTCACTTTGTTACAACTTCAAATCAGTTTCATTGTCAGTGAGGCCAACTTGAGAAGTGTCTTCACCCAAGAAAATTTCTTTAACATTATCTATAGCCCAATCTTCTGAATTATCATAACGGGACAACAAGTTAAATGTGTCATCTTTCTGAATAGATGTCCTAGGTTGATCCGAACTTAAACATGAATGAAAAAAATTACAGATATAACCATAAATACAAATATGCAGCAGAAATAACACGTCATTACATTAATATCAAATTCTGAAATATGCCTACGAATAGAATAGAAACAAGACTAGCTCGAGCGATGGTAGCTTATCTCTGAGAAGAGATGTGGTGACTACATGCCTCTGAAGTTTGTTACAATGAGGCTCAAAGCCCTATTTATTATTGAACAGTAAGGGAAAACCCTAAACAACCAAAAACCTAACCCAAGAGATGGAATGCCAAGAGTCATATTATCTTTGTTTAGCGCATATGATACCTTGTTGGAAATATCTCTTTGAGTACTAGGATTTGCGATAGGCCATTCCTATGGGTATGGGCCTACTGCAGAGCTCAAAAAAACACCGTTTAGGGGGTGCAAATTGCTCCTGAAGTTCAGGACCTAAAAAACTGCTAAAAATAGTAAATGATGCAATAAACAAGGAAACAAATGAAACCAACTTGAGGTCTAGGTGGAATAGGTGAGTGACCACCAATATCCACCTCTACTCAGCTAGGGGTTGTCTCTAGGGTTACAACATCTCTTGGCGGTTTTTGTTGGGGATCGAAGATATAAGTTATTTTCCCATCGGTTATCTTTCATAAATATATATATAAATATATATTATTTTCTTCTAGTGAGCAAAGAAAGTGTGTCGACTAATATTTCTCACCAAGATTAACTAAAAGAAGTAGTTCTGGATCCCAGAAGGTCGATATATATATATATATATATATTTTCTTCTAGTGAGCAAAGAAAGTGTGTTGACTAATATTTCTCACCAAGATTAACTAAAAGAAGTAGTTCTGGATCCCAGAAGGTCTCACACGACGTTAGAAACCTCACAACAGAAAGCCCCAGTTCTTTTTTATCCTGAAAAACTAGTTTCTTAGAGGGTTTGGAGAGCAAAGTCTCCATCAACTCCAAGTCCCACTTTGTCGGCTCCTGGTACTAGTTCTTTATCACAATATTGTGGAGTTCATCACTCATAATATATTATAATAAATTTGAATTTTTCTCAAAGCAATTTGGTTTCTCCTTCAACCCTCTTTCCCGAGCCTACTCTTCAAGAGAGGTCTTTTGAGTCTATCTCTTTTTCTTTTCCAACTATCTTAGAGATTGAAGAAATCAAAATAGTTGTTCTTTCTGTGTCATATTAGACTGTCTCTGCAGTTTCTTAACCAGTTCCCATATATGTCATTCCACCTCCTCTTTTTGTATTTCAGGCAAGAAATACCTCTGCTCCTCTTTAAAATCAAAGTATGGTGATACCGACTTTCCTTTTGTATCAATATGCTCCTTTAAATCTACCTCAACCCATGAATGTTATGCCTCAGGATTGTTTGAAGTTACTATCAAGGCTTATAGGAGAGGATGAAATCACATCAGAGAAACATGTAGCTACATTTTGTGGTTTTGCACAAAATTTGAATGTGGAATATTTAGATGTGGTTATGAGGTTTATTTGTGTAATCATTGGACAGATAAGCTATAAAATTGTTCAAAACCCTCCCAACAAATTCAATTAACAATAGGGAGGAATTGGAGAATTCGTTTATACAATGATGAGGAGAAAATAAAGATCATGGATATTTCTTAACTGAGTTTACTGTAATAAAGAAGAAACCAGATAAAGAAGTGGCAGAATTCATCAAAAGGTTTAATAAATTGTATAACAATCTTCCTGTAGAAATAAAACCACCTCCAGTTGGTGCAAAAGTGGTGTTTGCAGGAGCGTTTGAATCAGATTTTGGCTTTACTTTGAGGGAGAGTAGGTCTCATACTTTAGACTAAATTGAAACTGATGCCTAGGAAATTGAAGCCAATTTATCTGCAGCCGGGAAAATTAAGAAGAATGATGAAGCAATTGATAAAAAGAAATGGAAGGAAGAAGAAAAACCTTCCAATCAAGCTAAAGGTTCACATGAGAAAAAGATGGATGAGATGACAAAATTCATCAGGAATTTGTCAAACAATTGGCGAAGTTTGAACTCGATAATAAAAATCCTCCTAGAAAGATTCAACAGGTGCAAAATAAAAGTTTTAATCCTCAATTCAGGAGACCACCATTGCAAATCATGCAAAGGGAAAATAAAGACCATGATAAGATTCAACCCCCTTTGTACATTGAAGATGAACCAGAAGAAGCTATGGAGGAGACTCTCAAGTTGCAAGAAAATCAATATTCTACTATGTTAGAGGAAGAGGAAGGAATAATGGATAATGAGGATTTGCATATTGAACCTCAAATTGCATTAGATGATTAAGAAATTGATGAATATTGTAGGATATTTATGAATTTTATGCAGGAAGAGTTTCACAAGAAGTATGATTTAAGATCAAGGAAGAGGTCAAGAATGAAAGATAATGTAGAGGACCAACCAAATCAAACAACTTAGAATCCTCTGCCAAATATAGATGAAAAGGGGCAGCAACATTTAAGAATAGTCTCAGTTCAGCAAGGAGAGATTTCTATAAGCTGCAACTTAAGATGACACAAGAAAAATAAGTCCAATAGCCTTTACTTAGTCAGAAAAATGTGTAGAAAGAGAAGAAAAATGTGTAGAAAGGGAATTCAATAGACATGGAACAATATAAAGCAACAAAGTAGATTCATTCTTTCAACATTCAGAAAGAATTGGAGAAAATCAAAATACCTATTCCATTGACTGAGTTGGTGAAGAAGTCTTTTTATAAAAAGTAGATTTCATATTTTATTAGTTTATCTCAAAATAATGATGCAACAAACACAATTAATTTGCAAGAGGAGAGGTCAGTGGTGATTGTTGAGCCGATTTAATCACTATAAATATGACTGAATCGCAAGCATTAATTATCAACCCAGGGTAGGTCTATTTATTTCAAAGGAGGATGCATTTTCTGTGTCGATACACTTCAGCCAAGAGTAAAATTAAAAGGTAAAAACAATGCCGCTGAATCTAATTGCAAAAAGTAACACTCATGCAGAAATAAAAAACATTCTACAGAGATGAAACCACACTTCATGTTACCAAAGGAAAGGCGCACCACACACCACACCAATAACTAAGCCAACTGACTAAATATTATGTTCAACCCAATCCTGTGTGATAGCATATCATAAATCTTGAAACAAAAATAAACCAATTTTGCAAATTAGACGTCGACAGGAATAATTTCACACTTACAGAAAGGAACAATAATTGATCTACCACTACGCTACTACTGCTACTGCAATCCCTGCTAAAGAGGAGGGCCCTTCCTCCCCAACAGGGCATAGGGATGGATTACGAATTAATAAAACTTCAACACCACAAATGTGAAAGCATCAACAACGCTACTCTTTGTATTAATAAATGATTATGAATTACAGGAGTGAAATAACAATATGGACATTGATCCTTCTGATCCTTTGAGCCGTTCGAAAAATTCAAACCAGCCCGCTTCCTTAAATACCTAACATGCCACAGAGAGATTCTCCAATGCTTCCATCGAAGTTGGACTGCTGCACCTCCTATCTCTACCCCAGCACTCTGTACTCTACTCTAGCTCTGAGGATTTTGGAATGAAGGTGAAATGCTTGTTGAGGTTGATGATAGGGCAGTAAAAGGAAATTAAAATGAGGATTTCGGGTTAAGGAGGTTCGTACTGCACACAGTATGGTTCCATTATTGGTCTGGATTATGGAGATATGGCATTAAATGCATTTCAATTCTTGGCATGATTGGAATAAAGGGGGTAATGATAACAAGGTTTTAATAATGACTACCAATTTTAAATTTGAGATCATAGATTACGAAATGACTCATCCTTCCCCTCGAGTTTAATGTGACATCCATCCCCTGCCATCTGAAAAGATGCCATATTTAATTTCCATAATTGTTAAATAGAGGGCATAAGTGATATACCTTCGTATGACGTACCTGACGTGATGTGGAAAAAACTTATGACAAGAATTAATTCCGGGGATGATGTGCTTGTTGTATGAGTTTCTCCTGCAGCATAGCGCTAATGAATACTCTTCTTTGCATATTGCGGCTAACGATTTTGTTGGTGTGGTTGCTCACAAGTTGACAGCTACTACACATGTAACAAAACTCAATTTCCACGCAATTTGTACAATCGTCTCTTATTTACACACTTCTTTTTAAAATACTTACAATGAGAATTTACAAACATATCCTAATAGAACTTGTAACAACATAAAAAGTACAATATACATGAGTTACAAAATGTTGTTACAGAGATAAAAAAATATGCAACAACCACCAACAGAAGCTGGTTGTAAGTTGTCACAATCGGTCTTCCTGTGCCCCATAAGAGGTTTTCACAGTCAAATTTTTATTTATATGTTTATTATTATTATTTAATTTTTAATTTTTATTTTATTTATGCTAGGTGTAACCGCTGCCAACAGAAGCTGGTTTTCAGCTATTACACTTGTTGGAAAATTAAGAAATTGGCAGCACAAGGGAATTATCCACTACCTTCGTAATCTGAAGGTCATAATCCTTGAAAATGTTGATGAATGATTCCTTTGAAGTGGGTTTGTGATCTAGCCGAAGACGGTGCCTATTAGCAAACAATGGTTACTAAATTTACAGCCCCATTATCAAGGACTGCGTCAACTTCATAAGGAACTAGCCACCTGGTGCAGAGCTTCCCTTTAAAATCCTTAAATCTTGAATCATACAATAGAGCCCAATCTCCTTTTTTAAATTTCTTCTTTTTAATAAATTTATCGTGCCAATTAGCTCTTTGCTGTTGGACAATGTTTGTTTGTTTAATTGCAGATAACCGTTTCTCATCTAGTTCATTAATTTGATTCACCCATTGTTTTCGTGTTGCTTCTAGATCAAAATTAACTTGGAGAACTGTTCTTAATGTCTTATTTCAAGTTCTATAGGGAACAAAGGATTTTTACCATACACTAATTCGTACGGTGAGAACCTTGTAGTATTCCTCCATGTAGTTCGGTATGCCCAAAGTGCCTCTGGAAGCTTATCAACCCAATTTATTTGATGGCTAGCTATGATCTTGGTAATAATGCCCTCAATAACCTTGTTGGTGCTTTCCACTTGGCCATTCGCTTGCAGATGATAAGGCGAAGTGATTCTATGGCATATTTTATATTTTTCAACCAGGTTTTGAATCAAATGAGATGTGAACTAGGGACCTCCATCTGTCACTATTTCTCTGGGTACTCCGAAGTGGACAAAAATTTCTTCAAACAAGAAGTCTGAAACAACATGCTCTATAGCTCTGGCTAATGCTTTTGCCTTGACCCATTTTGTGACATAGTCAGTGTGGACCAGAATGTAGGATTTTTGCTGAGATGATGGGTTAACTATCCTACAAAATCTAGAGCCCATTTCTCAAATGATTCTAAGACTACTTGTGGTCGCAAGGACATCTCATCTTATTGAAGTAGTTGACCCATTCTCTGGTAGTTTTCACATTCCTTCACAAATTTCTTAGCATCCTGGAATATTGTGGGCAAATAATATCCTGTTGAGAGCACTTTGTTTCTTGTTCTCTTATTTGCAAAGTGACCTCCGCAAGGTTCCTCATGGCAAGCTTGAAGGATATAAAAAATTTCATCCTCCCTTACACATCTTCTAATCTAATGATATTGCCTAGTGTAATAGGGATTTCCTTCTATCCATGAGTATCTAGCACTTTGTTGAACGATCCTTCTCTTTTCCCTGTAGGATAGGTGTTGGGGGATTTTTCCTGCAGCAAGATAATTAGCTATGTCTTCATAACATGGTGAGTGAACTGAAATAGAAAAAAGATATTTATCTAGAAAATAATCTTCAATAAGCATGCTTTCACTACCAACATTCAGTTTAGAAAGAAAATCAACTACCACATTATCCTTCCTAGGTTTATCCAAGATAGTTATATAAAATTCCTGTAACAACAATAACCACCGTGTAATCCTACCATTAGTGACTAGTTTGTTCATTAAAAAACGAATGGCAGAGTGGTCTGTGTGTACAAACACTTGATATCCTGTGATGTAGTGCCGAAATTTATTGATGGCATGCACTACTGCAAGGAATTCCTTCTCGGTCATCGTGTAATTGAGTTCAGATGGAGTCAAGTTTTTACTTATATAATAAATGGCATATGATTTCTTGTCCTCCAACTGGGCCAAACTAGCTCCCACAACAATATCAGATGCGTCCGTGGCTATGTGGAACGACAGATTCCAGTTCAAGCCCCACAAAATAGGAGTTGTTGATACACAACCTTTCAATTTCACAAAGGCCTGCTCGCATTTCCCTGTCCATACAAATTTTGCCTCTTTCATAAGTAAAGAAAATAAAGGAGATGAAATCCTTGAAAATTTTTCTATAAACCTCCTATAGTACCCTGCATGACCCAAGAAACTATGTACCTCTTTTTGTGTCTTGGGAATTGGGATTTTCAAGATTACCTCTATCTTAGCAGGGTCCATTTTAATTTTGTCATCTAAAATAAGATGTCCTAGCATGATCCTTTCATTCCTCGTCATGTGACAATTTTCTATACTCAAAGCAATATTAGTTTGCACACATCATTCTAATACTTTTTTTCCAAATTAAGTAATGTTGTTTCGAAGGCATCCCCATAAGGTGTGAAGTCTTCCATGAAAATTTCCAGACATTCATTCAATAGATCTGAGAATATTCCCAGTATCACCCTTTGGAAGGTTGTTGGTGCGTTAGAGAGTCCAAAAGGAAGAATTTTGTAGGAAAAAATTCCCCAAGGGCAAGTAAAGGTCATCTTATCCTCATCTTCCGGGGCAATATATATTTGGTTGTATCCACTAAACCCATCCAAAAATGAGAAAAAAAATTTCCCACACAGGGTATCAAGGACATGGTCTATAAATGGCAAGGGAAAATGGTCCTTTTGAGTGGCTTTGTTGAGTTCTCTATAATCCACACAAACCCTCCACTTGACATTCTTTTTGTGGACAATGACAAGCGAAGAAAACCACTGACTGTCAGAAATAGGATAAATGAAATTGGCATTCAATAGTTTATGCAATTCTTCTTTTACTACCTCCTTCAATGCAGGGTTCATGCATCGCTGTGGTTGCTTCACTGGATTGCAACTGTCCTTCAAATAGATGTGGTGGGTGCATAGGCTAGGATGGATACCCTTCATGTCTATATAATCCCATGCAAATGCCATTTTGTATTTATGTAACAATTGTAACAACAATCTGTTCTGCTCAGTAGTCAAACATGGATTGACATTAAGATATTTTCCTGGTTCTATTTCAAGAGGACTGTTGCTAATACTTGGAGCAGTCTTCATCTGTTCAGGGCTCAAATATTCTATAACATCCTCCTCCCCTAAGTTTTCAATAGAAGTAACAGAAAGTGAGTTACTAATGAAACCACTTATGATATCATCTTTCATTTCATCCTTAAAGTAATGTGCCTTCCTGTGGGTGAGAAGTGGCTATGGGTGATCTGACTCGGGTTCAAATTCATCCCACTAGGGTTTTCCCAAAGTCATATATGGTTTTTCTAGGGGATAAAGGTTAAGATTCTTGGTGGCTTGGCCATTAGGAATCATCATGGACCCAGACGTGCATCCTATGAATGCATCTGCAGTGGCTAGCCACGACCTTCCTAACATTAAAGGATGCCCCCCAAGTTTGATTTAGTTTGTAAAATAAGGAAGCCAGAAAGATATCACCAATAATATACTGTAATCACTACGTCTTCTATCATTCCCTTAGGTTTGACACAGGACCTATCTGCTAGTTCCAATATTGTAGGTGTGTGTCTTAGTCTGTGTAATCATAAGGTGATGAAGAGTTATTTCGTAATTACATTATTGGTTGCCCCTAAATCAACCAATGTATTGGTAACGGACTTGCCATCAATGTAAATAGTGACAGTAGGATTCCCTCGATCATTGTAATTGATTAAAAGGGGTTGATCAATCATCAACTCGGACAACTTTCCCATCACAAGAATCGTAGCAAGGTCCTTAAGCTTCCTTCCAGGATTTTTAACACACAAATCCCATACTGTTTTTGCATAGAGAGGCACATCTATGGTAGCCTATAGTAGAGGTATTCGTATGTGTAATTTTTTCAACTCCTTGAGAAAATCTAATTCTAGGTGTGAAGTCATACTAATTTCTGCCAACCTTTGAGGATATGGAGCGTCCTTATTTTTTATAGTCCAATCGGCTATTACAGGTGTATCATCTTTACTTGAACTAGCTATTACAAGTGCAATAGTCCCTCTGAATCAATAGTTACAAGTGTGACAACAACTTCAAAATCTATAAAACCCCCCTTGGGTGACTCACACTCTTCTTCAGTTATAACATGGGAGAGTTTTGGGTGAACTACTTTCGATGACCGAAGATGGATTTCATTATACCCGACAGGAGTGATACAATAAGTCTGAAAGGTGGCCGAAGGTTCAATATGTTCCGGGCTGCCTTATTTTTTGGGTTAGGGTTAGGTTTCACATTTAATTGGGGTCATATAGACTGTGTAGCAAAAGGTGCTTGAAGAGGTGGCAGTTACAACTGTTGTTGTGAGGGTATTGCCAAAAGAATCGGTCCTAGGGAATTTCCTCTCCAATTTTGAGTCCAAGGATATGGTTGCAATGGAATGCATAGGAAAGGTGCCGAGGAAGACCATTGATTCTAAGGTGAATGATATTGTGCCGGAGGAGGGGCAAAGTACTTCCATGGAAATTGTTGAACATTATGTGTACTATTCCATGGATTGAAAACAGAGAAATCTTGAGGCATACCTGGGGGTCATGATTGCCATGGCTTGCTAGATCCAATGAAGTAGGAAGACTGAACCTCCTCTCTTGATTCCTTAAGAACAAATTTCAATATGGGAAGATCTGGGTAATGACTTGTGGAATATTCTAGATCACAGATGTTGCACATGGCGATGTTGTTTACCCTACATTCCTTCCGGGAATGCTTTTCCTTGCATACTGGGCAAAACACGGCTAAAGCTGCATCAACCTCATTCTATGATTTCTTCACTTTTGTTGTCATTATTTGAGCAGACATGGTACTAAGAATATCGGTTTTAAGATTCTCGAACAAGTTCTTGATTTCCACCCCGGTCACACCACCTTTTGTAGATTTCTGTATCTGCGCAGAGGCATCTTGCACCCTACTTCTCCCCTTCGATGATCCTATAGAACATCTCAAACAAAGATTTACTATCTCAGGAATTGGTTTATGAGATATATGCCCTTTCCCTAGTAGGTTCAGGGTATCGAGGCAGTCATCTCTCATACCCCGTATGAATGTGGTCTTCAAGATCTCTTGATCTAAGTCATTGTGTTTATATCTCTGCAAAATGTTAATGGAATCGCTCCACATAATCCTCCAAGATTTCTTCCTTATGTCTCATCCTGAATATTTCTTCCCACGAGTCCCTGATTCTGTAATAATCCTGATACTTAGATAGAAATGTTTATTTCATGTCGCTCCATGTTTGAATGGAAGTAGAGCCTAATCCCATGAACCATCTCAATGCTGGTCCTTTTAGAGTAGTAGGGAATAATTTTAGCTTTTGAGCATCTGAAACATAATCATAGCTCCTGCACAAGACATCAAATTCAAACAAGAAGGTGTCAGGATCTTCTAGAGTCATCCCTTGGAAGGATGGAAGAGATGACAAAGGAATGATTTTCGTGGGAGCTTCGCCTATGATATCCCATATTGGAAACTCAAAGGTGGTGATGGTGGCATCTATTTTAGTGTTTTTGTCGTTATTATCCCCCATTATTGATCCTCCTGATCCTTGTTGTCACAGGTCTTCTGTAGACTATCTTGGTGACTGCCTTGTGGGTGAAGATTTTTTAATTGATAGCTCAGGCTGCTTCGGGGCTGGCTATTTTACTGCACTGCCTGAATTGGGATGTTGATAAGTCAATGAATACTTCCCTACCCCAGGCTCCTGGTGTTCCCCACCAGTTTCCCCTTGACCCTCAGTTCAAACGTCCTGATCACTAGCCTTACACTGCTGCTCTTGATTTGGATACTTAGTTTTGGGAGTGGTTATACTAGTTCTAGGATGATATGGTCTAGAGACAGAGGAACCAGATGCTTCTATTCTTTTTATGGGAGTAACAACTCTTTGTGGCCTAGTTTTCCTTGCGTGCCTCTGTGAATTTGATTGTTCTTTTTCTGCTTTTGAGATAAACTCATGAATAAACATTTTCCTCCCCAAATTTGCGCTCTTCTTATTTCTTTTATGACCTGTTTTTCCTGTGACTTATTAGAGTGGCTTTAAATTGAAATTTCTATTATTCCTACACTTTATAGATCGACCCTATGCGTATTTATTCAAATCCTAAGTGTCTCAACTTATATAGTGGTGAGCCCACTCAAGTATATTAGAGCGATGT
The DNA here is from genome assembly GCA_000404065.3 of Pinus taeda. Classification (NCBI taxonomy): domain Eukaryota; kingdom Viridiplantae; phylum Streptophyta; class Pinopsida; order Pinales; family Pinaceae; genus Pinus; species Pinus taeda. The sequence continues at coordinate 53,113 of APFE031383325.1, forward strand.
GCAGGTTCTTACCTCTCATCTTATCACCCAACACATGTAAAGCTATGAGCACATATAAAGAATCAAGGAATTCACACAACAAGTGTCCTAGTGACCATAGGTGTGAGCCTGCCCAAGTATATTAGAGTGATGCATAGGTTCTTACCTCTCATCTTATCGCCCAATGCCTGTGCACTAGAAACACTCTATTGAAAAACACACTTGGCTGATTACATTGTCGACTGCCTTCCCCGACAACAGTGCCAAAATGTTGAGCCGATTTAATCACTGTAAATATGACTGAATCGCAATCGATAATTGTCAACCCAGGGTAGGTCTGTTTATTTCAAAGGAGTATGCATTGTCTGTGCCGATACACTTCAACCAAGAGTAAAGTTAAAAGGGAAAAATAGTGTCACTGAATCTAATTACAGAAAGTAACACTCCTGTAGAAATCAAAAAACATTCTACAGAGATGAAACCACACTTCATGTTACCAAAGGAAAGGCGTGCTACACACCACACCAATAATTAAGCCGACTGACTGAATATTATGTTCAACCCAATCCTGTGTGACAACATATCATAAATTTGGAAACATAAATAAACCCATTCTACAAATTACATGACGATAGGAATAATTTCACACTTACAGAAAGGAACAATAATTGATCTACCACTACGCTATTGCTGCTATTGCAATCTCTGCTAAAGAGGAGGGCCTTTCCTCCTAGCAGGCTACAGGGATGGATTACGAATTAATAAAACTTCAACACCACATTTGTGAAATCATCAATAACACTACTCTTTGTATTAAGAAATGATTATGAATTATATGAGCGAAACAATGATAGTTGTCCTCCGTGACATGGAACCAAGTTCCCTTTATAAGATTGACATGTCCAAAAGAATAAACAGATTAGTCATGAGAATCTCAAAATTCTCGTGCTGATTAATATCGAGATAAAACAGAAATCATTACAACAAGTTCTAAATACAAGGTTTTTTGTTGTTACATCATTTCTCAAAATCACAACTGTCTTCATTCCGTAGCCATCCATAAACAATACAATCTTCGCAACAACTGTCTTGTGGAATAGTACCCACAACCTTAGACAGTTGTGGAGTGGTCAATGTCCCACGATGTAACAACAATTCATAGTGTAACAACAATGCCTGAGGTGTAACAACAATGTTGAGGTGTAACAACAACACCTAAGGTGTAACAATAAGCACTCAGAGTCTGTGGTTCATCCTTGGGCTTGTGGTTTTGGAAGCATCACCTAAAAGAAACAGAGCCATAGAGCATTTTGTCCAAAATTTCCCTGGTTAGCCATAAAAAAGGATATCATCTCATTCATATTGAACAAAAACAACAAAATGATATGTCATAACAAAAATGAACACTTATAACCGGGAAAAAGGTAACTATGACGTAAAGTCCACGGGTTCAAAGGTGAAATGGTCAAGGATAGGGGGGAAAAGGTATCCAAAATATGCACAAATCTTACACCTAATAGTGATGTTTAGTCCTTATGTGGAGGAACGAGACCGTTCAACTCCTCCTTTCTATATTTCTCTTTTAATCCGTACTTTTATTCTTCATAATTGTATGTTGGATTTAGGGGCTTCTCATAAATCGATGCCCCTCTCGCCGGTGACGAAGCAGCTAAACCTCCATATTACAAAACCATATAAGGATTTATATTTTTTTGATTCCAAAAAGGTGAAGTGTGTGGGACTTATTAAGGATATTGTGGTCTCTCTGGCTCAGATTCTAGCCAAAAATATTGTAATGGATGTTGTGGTTGCAGACATCCCAACCCAATTTAGAATGTTGTTGTCTAGATCTTGGTGAGCTTAGCTGGGAGGAGTGTTGAAGCTTGATTTCACTTATGAAATTATTCCAATTTTTGGGGGTGAAGAAAGGGGTTGTACATGGAGTCGAGGTTTGCAAAAACCATTACAAAGGAGGGTTCTAGTAATTCTCCTATTTACAGTAAGGAAAAAGATGATTTTTCCTGATTCATGTTGAGAGTATCTGAAGAATTTTTTGAGGATACACAAGTACAGGTTCCTCCAACAATTCAAAACAATGAAGCAGTGCTAAGTGGTGTTTGGAAGTTATACTTTTATGGAGCATATTCAAAGGAAGGGAATGGTGCAAGGGTTCTTTTACTTTCCCCTAAAGGTGAGATGATTTTCCTTTCTTACAAGTTAGAATTTGATTCTACAAATAATATGCAGAGTATGGGGCTCTGATTATGGGTTTACAAGCTAATAATGTAAACTTTGAAATGAGAACTAGAAACTCAAAACGGGAACTCTGGCAAAAAAACCTCAAAAAAACATAAAAAACAGTGTTAAAAACGAAAAGTGTTGATGCTGGAATAACACTTTTTTTTTTTCTTGGGTAAAATTTCAACATGTTTTAAAAATGGCGGTGAAAACCAAAATTTTGCGCAAAAATTGTCCAAAAAACACCCTCAAAACGAAAAGCATTGGCAATAACAATAATATATATATATATATATATATATATATATATATATATTTCAAAAGTAAAATTTCAACATTTCGAAATAATGGCGGTAAAATATTTTATCATGACCTCGAAAAACATTTAAAAAAAAAGTAGCCAAAAAATGAAAAAATCTTCTAAACCATAAAAAGAAATTGGCAAAAAGAAAAAAAACAAAAATATGGAAGAGAAAAAATAACATTTAAAATAAACTAAAAATTAAGTAGGGTAAAAAAAAAGAAACGAAAAAGAAAGAAAGAAAGACAAACTAGATTAAAAAAAAAAAAATAACAAAAAAAAAAAATTACTAAAATTAAGATTAAAATTATACTTAAAAAAAAAATTCTAAATATGTATAAAAAGACAAAAAATAAAAAACAAAAAATAAAAATTGTAAAAAAAAAAAAAATTATCTCATAACCATAAAAGAATTTGGATATATATATAATATAATTAAGTAAAAATAGAGAAATTGAAAAAAAACATTAAAAAAAAAATTACAAACAAACAAGTTTAAAAAATAAATAAAAAGCCCCAAGGGTTAGCTCAGTTGGTCAAAAACCGTGCCTTGCCATCGGGAGGTCACAGGGTCGAATCCACCCAAAGCCCTTGGGGTCAGGTCTTGCAGTAGGCTGAGGGGTGATTTAGCCTAGCTATCGCCCAGATTTTTCTGTGGACGTAGCAATCACTCACTGACCAAGGTGCTCGTGAACCACATGCAAAAAAAAAAGAGTTTAAAAAAAAAAAAAAAAATAACGAAAAAATAAAAAAACTAGTAAAATTAATAATTAAAAAAAACTAAAAATTAACTCAAATTATTAAAAAAAAAACAAAAAAATATGAAATTATTTAAAAAAACCCAAAAATAATATAAATATAAAAAAAAACCATTTATTTATTTATTTATTTTATTAAGTACTTTTTAAACACATTTTTTTTGTAACAATATAAAATAAATATATCTATATATTTTTTAAATTATTATTATTAAACCTCTTTTTTTTTTTTTTAAATTTTTATTTAAAAAAACAAATCATTAAAAATTTCTTAGTTTTTTTTAAACAAATTAAAATTTTAATTTTTTAATTTAAAAATTTTTAATTTAATTTAAAATTTAATATTATTAAAAAAAAATATGTACGATTAAAAAATTTTAATTTAAAATTTTAAAATTAATAATTATTATTTAAAAAAATATGATTAAATTTTTAATAAAAAGTCTAAAATTCATATAACTATTATTAAAAAAAAATAAATAAAAAAAATAATTCCCGCCCCTCCGGCCGCTCGTGGTGGTGCGGTGTGGGGTGGAGGTCCTTGCGCGTCTCGTGGTGGCGCGACGGTGGACAGAGGGCCTTCGCCCCAGGACCCTCCCGCCCACCGCCGAGCCACCATGGCGCGGGCCCGGGCGGAGCAAGAAATTCATTTTTATTTTTTTAAATAATAATTATATGAAGTTTAAAATTTTTAATTAATTAAGCTCACTAAGCCCATCACCGAAGAAGAAATCATAAAAGTCATCTGGTCCATGGAATCGGACAAGGCCCCTGGGCCTGATGGTTTTACAATACACTTTTACAAAACTTGCTGGGACATCATTAAAGCTGACCTTTTAAAGATGATAAAAGGATTTATGAAAAAGCCAAAGTAGGAGGAGGAACTAATTCCCCTATCTCGCCCTTATCCCTAAAGAAACCAATCCTGAAACCTTTGCCAGATTCAGGCCTATATCGCTTTGCAATGCCTCCTATAAAATTCTGGCAAAGCTCCTAGCAAACAGGATCAAGCCATTGCTCAACAGGCTGATTTCAAGCAATCAAGGTGGCTTCGTAGAAGGCAGGCACACACTGGATAATGTCATCCAAGTTCAGGAGATAATCCACTCAAGCAAACATCGAAAAGAAAAAGGCATGCTGATAAAACTCGACATGGCCAATTCTTTTGACCGAGTCAATTGAGCCTTCCTCTTCAAAGTCCTTCATTCCTATGGTTTCTCCTCCCATTTCGTCAATCTCATCTCTGCTTGTACTGACAATCCCTGGATTGCTCCTCTCGTAAACGGTCACCCTACTCCCTTTTTCCAAGCCTAGAGAGGCCTCAGGCAAGGATGCCCGCTCTCTCCCTTCCTATACATCCTGATGGTGGATTCTCTCAGTAGAAAGCTAACAGTTGAAAAAGCCTCAGGTTCCCTTCCTGGCCTCAAACCTTCCAATACCTCTCCAGCTCAGAATCACGCTCTTTTTGCGGATGATTCCCTCCTCATGGGAGGTGCCTTAGTTAGAATAGCCAAAGCTTTTGACTTTGTCCTTAAATGCTATTGCAGGGTCTCTGGTGCCTCAATCAATGAAAGAAAAAGTGAAATTTATGGTTGGAACATCAGCTAGCAAGAGCTTACAGGAATCTCCAACATTCTTGGATTCAATGGACATGCCCACTGGGATAAGATTAAATACCTCGGCCTACCCATCACTAACTGTTGCGATAAGAGGTCGCTGTGGTCATAAATCATCAGCAAAATTAAATAAAAAATCTCAGTCTGGGGAGGTTACTGGCTCAGAAAAGGAGGTAAGGTCATCCTGATCAAGGCTGTGTTATCTGCGCTCCCAACATACCAAGAAGCCTTCCTTCTCGCCCCAAAAAGTGTGACGGATCAAATCTCCAAATTAGTTCACAACTTCCTTTGGCAGGGGGGGAAGGGAATCAACACAAATTTCATTTGGTGAAATGGGAAACGGTCAAACGCTCAACTTCTGAAGGAGGCTTGCAAATCCACGACCCTGCAATAGTCAACCTGGCGATGGGAGGCAAAATCATGTGGAACCTTTTTAAAGATCCCAAGCACCCAGTCAGCGAAACTTTGAATTCGAAGTATGCCCACAAAGTCCCGCTCAGAAATCTGCAAGCAAGCCAAACAAATCTCAGCACTCAGGTATGGCGATTATGCAGCAAAAGCTTGAACTTCTTCAAAGGAAAGGCATACAGGATCCTAGGCAACGGAAAGCAAACAAATTTGTGGCATGATCGTATAATGGATCGAGACCCCCTCGCATAAAATGAAGAAATCACAGAACTGAAAAATTGGCTGGAACATGCAGGGATAAACAACGTTTATGATTTATCCAAATGGGACAGTCATGACGATTGGTAAGGGTGGGACTTCTTTGGAGTTCCAGACCGCCTAAATCAGCAAAAATGCATCCTTGAAGATCTGTTGGAAGAAGCAGCCCCAGTGAACAGGAAAATGAATGATAGCTGGGGGTGGGGGACATCTGGAACCTATACAATAGCAGAAGCCTACAACACCCTCCAGCCAATCAGGAACAATAGTAAACCACCGGAGTTTTGTAGGAAAGTTTGGGATCCGCTAGCATTACCTAAAGTAAATTTCTTTTTTTGGACACTGGTTCACAACAAGTTGTTAACAGGAGACAATCTGATAAAAAAAAGCATATCTGGGCCGCACAGATGTGAGCTGTGCAAAAGCAGCTCAGAAACAACCAATCACCTCTTCATGGAATGTGATTTTGCCAAAGAAGTTTGGAGACACATTCTCCATGAGTTACAAATTATAGTCCCCCAATTTAACTCTGTAGTAGACCTATTCGACGCATGGAATCAATGTTATCCTAACAAAATCCCCAACAAATCATATTGCAAAAAAGTCTGGAATGCCATCCCCAAATATGTATTATGGCAGATCTGGTTGACCTAGAATGATCTGATTTTCAATGAAAAGCAGCAAACCCCTTTTTCGGTAGCGGCAAAGACAAAAGCCTTCCTCCTGGAAGCAACACAACAACAATACTTTTCAGATGATGCTTTGCTGCTCCCTAAAGAAGAGAGGTGGCTGGGCCCCCTTTCTCCCTACCCTCGGAAGCAGTTACCAGCCCCTCAAGCAGCGAATCCGGAATGGCGTAAAAGAGACTCTAAAGCTAATATTCAAGAATGGTGGAGAAAACAAAAAATTACCACGATCTTCTTTGACGGAGCCTCCAAAGGTAATCCTAGGACAACAGGAGCAGGAGGGGTCATCTATGCCTCAGATGGTTCAAGAAGGGACAGTTTCTGCTGGGGCATCGGGTAGAAAACCAACAATCAAGCAGAGATCCAGGGCCTGCTGAAAGCTTGTCAAATTGCTAGAGACAGAGGAAACAAAGAATTCCAAGCTTTTGGAGACTCAGAGATCCTAATAAAAAATTTAAACACGGGCAAAATGTTCACCAATGCAAGCCTCAACAAAACTCAGAATAGATTAAAGAGAATCCTGCTCGACTTTGACTCCTACAAATTCCTCCATATCCTCAGAAACTTGAACAGTGAAGCAGACCTGTTGGTGAACAAAGGTTGCACTCTTTGGAAAGGGCAGCTCCTCATAAATGGCGAAAGTTCATTCCATCTTTGTAATCCATGAGCAATCTGCATTTTGTAATAGTACAAGAAACAGAAGCGAGAGCAATGTAATGATGGCTGCCACGACGTAAGTCCAATCTTTTTCTCAATAAATAAAACATACCCGTTTCAGTTAAAAAAAAAAAAATTTAATTAAAAATTT
>APFE031383325.1:60815-72263 GCA_000404065.3 Pinus taeda
ACTACCATTCTAAAACGTAATATACATAAAAAAATTTATAGTGCCAAAAACTATGCTCTAAAAAAAACATGTGTGTTCTGCATCACCCCTTTTCAAAATCGGGTCACTATTTTGCTATCTCTACAAAACGGGTAACAGTATCAGTTCTCGTTTCAAAATTTACATTGTTAGCTGCTGAACATATGGGGATAGACTGTATTTCTTTCTTTTGAGGTTTTGAACTAGGTGTGAAGCAAGTCAAAGAACAGTGTCAGACAAAACATCCAAGAGGTTAGGCTTGAACTTGGGGATTTGTTAGTAAGCTTCGATGTCATTTCTCTTTATACAAAAATCCATATTAAGGAGGCCATTGATGTCATAAATCGAATTACCGATGATGACACTGCCAAATTAGTTGGTCTTTGCCTAACCTCTACCTTTTTCAGTGTCCAAGGAGATCTCTATGAACAAATGTGTGACATTGATATGGGTTCTCTTCTCTCGCCTATGGCTGTTAACTTATTCATGGAATATTTTGAGACCAAAGCATTGACCTCTACCTTATTCCACCCTAAGTGATAGAAAAGGTTCGTTGATGATACTTGTGTCGACTCGCCCCCCGGTCGCGAGAAAATATGTTTGTTTCTTCACCATCTTAATTCTTAATCTGAATCCATCAAATTCACCATGGAGGTTGAGGTTGATGGAGCCTTCCTTTCCTCAATATTCTCCTCTCAACATTGGAACATGGCTCCATATCCCACTGAGTTTTTCGTAAAAAATCTCACACAGAACAATATATTCATGCTAATTCCCACCATTTTTCGGCACAAAAAATTGGAGTCCTTAACACACTGGCCACTCGTGATTTAAGGATTTCTGATGAGAATCACTTGGATGAGGAGATTTATCATCTTTTGAAAGTCTTCGAAAATAATGGGTATAGCAAGCAACAAGGTCTGAGATATTTTCAAAGAGATAGTAAGGAATCTAGAATAAAAAATGGTCGTGATGAACATATTTCCAATGTCCAACTTCGTTCATCCAAGGGACCACTGATAAGATTTCTCTTATCCTTAAAAATAATAATGTTTCTACTATATTCAAAGCCCTTAATGCCATTAGAAATTCCCTTAGATATGTTAAGGACCCTGTTGACCCTAAAGCCATGAAAGGGTTTTACTCTATCCCATGCTCCTGTGGGATTGCTTACATTGGGGAAACTGGTCGATCCATTAAGCAAAGAATTCAAGAGCATTCAACAGACATTAAACATATTTTTTCTCTCTCTTCAGCTATATCCGAACATGATGAGAAGTATAAACACCATGCATGCATTGAGAATTCTCATGTCATTGCGAGGATTGATCACTTCCATACTAAGAAGTTAAGGGAAGCCACCGAGATTGAGAAACATGTGGTTAATATCAATAGGGACAATGGTCGGAAATTGAGTAGGAGGTGGATTTCTGCTTTCCTTTCTTGAGTGTTCCCTTCCCCCTTTGGATTTTTTTTTTTTGGTTCTTTATACTAATAAAATACTGTGTTGACTTTTTTTAATCTAGTATTAAGTTTATTCCCCTTTTTTCCTCATTCTTCTTTATTTTTTCTATTTTTTTTACCATTTCCCTTGGTGTCTTTTTTTAAAATTTATTTTTATTTTTAAAGTTATTTATATTTATTTATTTTCTTAAATTAATATCCTTAGGGGTTTTTTTTAAATAATATGTTACCAATTTAAAGAATTGACTTATATTTTTATTATTATAATTTGACATTTTGATTTTATTGAATTGTTATATTAATTACATTTGACCATTTCAAATAAAGTATTTAAACATTTATTATTTATATAATATATTATTATATTGACCTATTGTCTTATCAAATGTTCATTTTTTTAAAAAATTAAAATACTTTATTCTCGTAACGTATTTAAACAAGTTTATAGACTAATTTTTTCACCTTTGTCCTGAGGATGAACCACATTAGTTGGTTCGAAACGTTGACCAACAACATGAAATGTGATTAATCTGAAAGATATTATCAAAAACATCCAAGGCTTAGAGCCTGTCAGAATTAAGAGTGGGATCTAGTAGATAATTTCTTCTCAGCTTTTAATATTCAATTTCTACCAAGGGATGGAAACATATTGGCTAATTAGCTAGTAGTGGAAACCAACATCTTCAAGCCCACGCTAAATCCAAAATTGAGGTATGAAGTTAAAATTTGTAATAGACTTTCTATAACAGACAATATCAAATATTGGCACGTATTTGAGGATTAAGACCATATTTAATGGTTTTTAGAAGTAGTAGGAGAATTCACTAATTCAGAAATTGATCAAGAAATGGGAGTTGAAGGTTTACTAGAGGAGGAATATGAGGATGAGTTTCCTTTGAAAGATTCATTGACTGGTCATAAAATTGTCCAATCGAAGAGTAATGTGATTCCTAAAGGTTTGATACCCTTGGAAAATTTGTTTGATGCAAATGATGTTGTTGTAAATGTTGGTAAGAAAAAATGGATAATAATGTTGAAGATTACAACCTTGGAATTGAACAATGCCCTAAACTTGTGAAACTAGCAAAGGGCATTCCTCAAGACTATAAGCACATATATGTGACTTTTTCAAGAAATATGCTGATGTTTTTGCATGGTCTTATGAAGAGCTCAAAACGTATAATACAAACATCATTCAACATAACTTTGAATCCAGGGGCAAAGCCATATAAATAGAATTTGAGACAAAACAATCCTTTTCTTTTGCCTTAAATAGAGAAAGAAGTGAAGAAATTATTGTAGGCCAAAATAATTGTTCCTCTTAGATATTCTAACTCGGTAGCCAATCTGGTGCCCGCGATGAAGAAAAATGGAGAAATTAGATTGTGTATAGATTTTAGAAATATAAATAGAGCATCATAAAGGACAATTATCCTCTACCAAAGATGGATCACATCCTACAAAGAGTGACAAGATCTTCCAAGTTATCCATGATTGATGGATTTTCATGCTATAACCAAATTGTAGTACACTCATATGAGCTGAAGAAACCAACCTTCACAACTCCTGGGGAATGTTCATGTATGAAAAAATGCCATTCAGGTTGATGAATGTTGGTGCAAACTTTAAGAGGTATATGTACATAACCTTTGTGGGAGGAAATTATAAATTCATGCTTATTTATTTAGATGATATTACAGTGTTTTCCAAATCGAATGAAGAACATTTGAAGCACTTACAACAAACTTTTGAGAAGTGTAGGAGATATGGGCTATCAATGAATCCGAAAAAGTCACACTTTGCTTTGAGAGAAGGGAAGTTGCTTGGGCATATTGTGCTAGTCCTTACAATATCCTAGGCTGAAAAGAAAATCGACAAGGGTAACCTCAAACCACTTCGACTCAGTAGCTAGCCCTATTGAGCATGAGAGGGATCTCTCTAATTCTCTTATCAATGATTTGAATTTAAATCAAATGAATCTTAGGCTAGATATATATATTTGTTTGTGAAAAATTTGTTTTTAAAAGAGTTTGTTGAACTTAGGGTTTGAGGCCACAAGTAGGTCTAGGCTGTGGGAATACAGGAGCAAGCATAAGAAGGAGATAGATGTCAGAAGCCATAGTGTAATTGGAGTATTTTTTCAGTGTAGTATAGAGGATATAGAAAAGAAGGAACTAATGATCATTAAAAGATGATTTCATTGGCTTAAGAAGATAAAACATGTAACCATGAAACCTAGATAACGGAGATTGATAATACAAGAATTCTGAGTATTTAATCACAAGGTATTCATAATGATAAGAAATATAATGTATGCAAATATCTTTTAGACCATGATAAAACAAAAGAGTGAAGCACAAACACCATGAACTCACTGTGCTAGAGTTCCTTGAAAATAGCTGCAACATGTATCTGTATTAGCTAAAAGATGATTACAATGCAAGCCTTCCTTTACAAAAAGTTCAACCCTCTTCTCCTGAGGTGAAATAGTATTTATAGACTCTCCTGACCTCTTTGCCACCATCAGGAGCCGAACTCATAGTTTGAGGAACTGACTCCAATATTGTCTCAACCAACAGGTGAGAGTGAGAAGGTGTAGCTCAAACACCTCATGAAGAGTTTGATTAGGAGTTTTCTTCTTTTATGAGGCCTAATGAACATAAAAAACAACCTATGATATGAATTTATTCATGCCTACATCACCTAGCCTCGTAACTTGTGCCATTACAAAGAGAATCTTGATTTTGACCAAGTTTGACTAGAAACTAGAAAATTTACACAGTGAATTTTTACAAATAAGAACACAGAAAATGCAGAAGCGCAGCGCCAACTTTGAGCTGATTTTCAGGTGATTTCGGGGGTCCAAATGAAAATCTGAGAGAACGGTCAACTAACCCTTCAAGTTTAATTTCTAGAACAGTTTTCATTTTTGAATTTGGAGTAATGGAAGACCTTCAAAAATCCATTCTCCCAAGGTCACTACAGAAGCGCAACACCTGTCAAAAAATGGTCCAGAATGCTAGTTTTTTGCCGCTTTTTTGCCTTTTTCTCCCAATCTGAGCCACTTCTGCAAAATCTGGGCAAATAGGTTTTTAGAGGATGCTAAGACCTTTCCAAAAATACAAAATTTTCTTCAAATTGATGCGTAAGGAAAAAGCGCAGCGCCAAGGCACTACGCTTCTGGACAAGGCCAATTTTTTGAATTTAGACCAAAAATTCTCAAAAAACACAAAATGCTCAGAATTGGCTCAAAATTTGAGGGAAGGTGTAAAAATGAGTTTTTCAAAGCTTCATGGATGCTTCAGAAAGCATCTCCAAGTTTCCCTTATTATTTTTGCTCTTTTTTGGTCTCCTTGAGCTTGTTTTTCAGTTGTTTCACTTTGACATTGGTGATCATGTGTTGAGCTTGATAATGATGTGCCATGTGTCTGAGCATTTAATTATCTCTATTTGCCTTCTCCAGGAGATTTTCCAAATGTTCATTCACCCTGTTGAGCCAATGTTCTTTATCTTGATGTACTTTAAGGGCAATCCTCTCTTCTAGGTCAAGGTCTTCATTTAGCAATATTTGTTTTTGTTCCTCTTGCAAAGCTTCTTTGAGACCCTTGGTTCTTGGTCTTTTCCTTTTTCCTGTACCCTTTGATCCTTCAGGCTTTCTTGATTCTATGATTTATTTTCCTTTTCTTATCTGCTGCAATAACTTGGCTTTTTCCTTTTCCAAGATCAACTCTTTTTGCCTTGAGTTGACTGTTTTCTTGTTCTAGGAATGATATAATGAACTTAACTCTTTCCATGTTTATTTACAGCTCATTGATTTGATAGTCCATGTCCTTGATGTTTGTTTCATGATTGAAATATCATCTTCCTCTTCTAGATCAATGATCTCAAATTCATTCTCAACTGTCTTCTTTCCCTTCACTGTTGATCCCTGCTTTGCCGATGAAGAAGGCTTGGCCCCTTTCTCTTTGTGAGAAGAAAACACAAGCCTATGACCTTTCTTATACACTTTGGTGACCTCTGGCTTAGGTAGCTAAATCTTCTCTGCTGGTCTGCTAGGTGACCCCATCTCTGCTTGTTGTTTTAGTGCGCTTGTGGACCGAGATGCTGCATTTTTCTCATGCCATTTTAGAGCTATTTCTAAGAAGGCTTCCCAAGCCATGCCCTTCTCTGCCAACTGATGAAGGACAAGGGTTTTGATGAGATTATGATGGAACAAGCTTGGAGAGTGCTCTTTGTCCTTCAACTGTATCATTTCAGACATTTTTGAAATACTCCTAAACAAATAATTGCAGATGTTGAGTGGATTTTGAGATGTGAAGTGCATCAAGAGGCGAATGTGATATGCATACAACCTTGAGAATCTACCTTCACAGGTAAAGAACTTCATGATGGTCTTCATTAAAGTAGCATACTTCTCAACAAAATATCTGAAAGGCATAAGGTGAGTGTGTGTGTCTCCGTATGGAGTCTCTAAGAAGGGCTTGTAGTTTTCAAGATCTAGATTCATTCCTTTGAACTAGTATTCGCCGTTGTTTGGTAAACGAGTTGCTAGTGAGATGGACACCATTGAGAAGCTAAAATCAATACTAGCAATGATAGTAGTCTCCCCTTTCAAATGTGTAGCCACCCAATTTGTTAGTTGTTCATAAAACGCTGCTTCACTTACTCTTTTGCAAAATTCCAAACAGTGAACGTCTTCAAAGCATTATTTGATGAGAGGATAGGAATTGATCTGATTGCAATTCGATGGTTCATATCTGAGAATCCTCCCTCCTTTGTGTTGTCTCTTTCTCTCTGGTGAAGAATCAATCTCCATGATGACACAAAATCCTAGCAGCAAGAAGTGAAATAGATGTGAGGTGAGTATGAAAATGAAGTGATATATGAGGGATTTTGACAAAATGGTGGGAGGGCTTTGTGAAAGATGAAATGGATTTGAGAAACTATTGGAAATGAGTGTGGAAGATAGTGAACAAATGTCTACTGGTAAGTGAGACCAAGAAGGTTTTATGGTGCGATTTTGCCAAAATAACTCTAGGAATGAGCTAGGGTTTTGTTTTTTTAGTGTTTAAACTTGATTTGAAGGTGGATGGATTGGCCAAGATGGATCATCATACATATGTGCAAGTGTAGAAAGTCAATTTACATGTTTAGGAGATAAAAAATTGTGATGACCATTTCTACCCTAGCATTTCCCATGGCATTTTTGCTACAAACCCTAGCTTGAGATATTATCAACATGGAATGCAAATGGGAAAGCAAAAATTAAGGGAAATGATGTACTTACTTGTTCCTCAACCTTAGCAAGTGATTTGACCAAGTTTGAAAGCAAAAAATTTGAAATTTGGAAAAATTTGGGTGGTTTTCGGGCACTCTATCTTGCGTGCAGCACAATTCTTCTACGCGCAACACAGTTCTCCTACGCGCAGTGCCTGCTTCAGAAGCGCAGCGCAATGTATCTACGTGTAGCGCCTGCTAATTTTAGCCAAATTCTCCTAGGGAAATGAAATTTTTGCTTTAAAGAGAGTAAGCTTGATGAGGAAAAGTGAATGAGAGGTGAATGAAAAGGTATTGAGTCATTTTGAGTTTATATAGGGATGACTTTTTCTCTTTTTCCAAAAAGAGAGAAAAAAAAAATTAATCCTATTATGTGAACTGATTTCACTTTTCTAAAGGCAGCTTTTACCTTGCCTTTGCAAATGTTCTTTTTTGCATCTCCTGAGTGCTGGTGCTTTCTTCTGCTAAATTTTTTTGATGTCATGAAAATGAAAATAAACCATGTTTCATTTCTTGAACTCTTTGCTTTGTCAATTTTGACTTATTTCTGACATTTTGTGGAAATGGTGGACCTTGGGGACTCTTAAGACCTAATGGATGACTTAAGACCTAATGAAATGAGAATGATGACTTGACCAATTTTCATGGTATATGATAAGCAACCAGCATGAGTAAAATTTTAGACAATGACTCTATCTTGGATTGACCATACAATGACCAAATTTGCTGTGTAAACCTAGTAACAGAAAAATTTGACGATGAAACCCTGAAATGACCATGGTAAAAGCATTTTTTAATCCAGGTGACAGGCTAACAAGATTGACACTAACATAGGCTCCAACTGGGGATGGCAGCTCCTTGGATGTGTCAAGAACACAATAGACCAAGTAGCCTTATTCATTGGGAAAATGCAGTCAACATGCATAAAAACCGATTTTTTGACTAACAAAAGAATTAAAAGATAAAAACAATACTGACCGAAAGAGCCCTAGGGCCTTCACTTCAGGTGTCAAACTCTAATGACAGTTATCTAAAATGCTAGAAGTAAAATACACACTGGTATGTACAATGATGATTACCTTTCTAGATTTTTAGACATAGTAGTGCTTGAGAAGCCTACCATTGGTCGCCCCTCCTGAATAGTCTCTTCCATCCATCTCTTCCAACAAGAAAGCATTCTTTCCTCTGAATGCAAAAAGTTTGTATGGTCCCTTCCATAAGTTCTCAAACTTACCATGTTTTCCCTTGTCTTCATTTCTGGCATCCCACCAAAGGACTACATGTCCCAAATTGAAATTGTCCTCCTTGGTTTTGCAATCATAGAGCTTTTTTATTTTCTCTTGGAGTTTGGATGTGTTATGAAAAACTTCCTCTCTTGTCTGCTGTAAATGAATCATCTGGTTTATTCTCCTTTGTATGTCATTAGTTTCACTATCCAATTATTGTAGGATTTTCATTACTGGGACAACAAGAGATGAAGGAAATACTGTGTCAACTCCATATACCAGCTGAAAAGGTGACATACCTATTGCTGACCCTGTCTGCCCACAAAGCATTGATGAGTTTTTTATGCCAATACTTCTTGTTTGCCTCCAGTACCTTTTTTATGATGTTGACCAAAGATTTGTTGGAAGATTCAACCAGGTTGTTCCCTTGTGGATAATATGTAGTGGAATGTCCTAGCACAATATGATATTTGGCACAGAAATCCACCAATCTTTTTGATTTGAAAACAACAACATTATCTGTTATTATTTTTTATGGGCAGCCAAATCTAGACAAGATATTAGATTCCAAAAATTGAATAATGACAAAATCAGTAGCTTGCCTAGTTGGGATAGCTTCAATCCACTTTGTAAAATAGTTGGTGGCTGTTAATATCCATTTGTGTTGTGTAGAAGATGATGGATGGATTTCATCAATGAAATCAAGGCCCCACTGCTGGAAAGGAGCTAAAATCAAAATTGGTTGTAATGGTAATGGTAGAAGTTTCCTCTTTCCTTGAAAAATCTGACACTCATGGCAACTCATGACTGTTTTGTATGTATCAAAAAAGAGGGTATGCCAATAGAAACTAGCCCTTAAGATCTTGTTTGCTGTAGTTTTCCAAAATTGATGACCTCCATAATCTCCCTTATGAAAATCCTTCATTACATCTTTAGCTTCATTCTCTATTAAGCAATTCAGCAACACACCTCCCGGGTCTTTCCAAAATAAAACACCATCCAGAATGCAATATTTTGAAGCTTTGAGTTTTAGTGATCTAACTTTACCTTTGGGAAATTCTAGAGGAGTATTCAAGTGCTGCAAGACATAGACAATGCCAGTGTACCAAGGAGAAGACATGAACATATCAGACACTTGCATGAAAGGGTCATTTTCTTCTGATTCTTTTGATAGTGCAGCCATCAAATTAATATCCAATGCATGTAGATTTGATTCCGCCATAAGATTGGCTAACCCTTGTCCTTTGATGAGCTTTATAGGTTTGATCTCCAGGTCATATTCTAACATTGCTGCAATCCATTTTCCTCTTCTGCCTTTTGGATCTGTTTGTACAAGAATTTCTTTTACTGGTGTAGTAGGGACATAAGCAATAGTATGTGAATGTAGAATATAAACTCTGAAATCTTTGAGGGCCTTTACCAATGCCAATGCCTGTTTTTCAATAATAATGTATTTCAATGCTACATCTCTAATGGTGTGACTGGATAATGCTATAGGCTACTCATTTTTCTAATCTTTTTTCTGCATTAGGACTGCTGTTAGTGTGTGCTTAGAAGCAAAAGAAAAAATGATGAAGTTTGAAGTATAATCTGGGCTAATTAGAATATGAGCAGTAGATAATGCAAACTTTACTGCATGAAATGATTTCCTAACCTCTAAAGTCCATTTTACCTCACTGTCCTTCTTCAACACATTTGTCATTTCTTTCAAGTGCTCAGCTAGATTAGGAATAAATCTCCTCAAAAAAATAATTTTCCCATTAAATGACTGAATCTCTTTCTTGTTCCTGGGGAAGTCTAATTGCTGAATAGCCTCCACTCTGGTAGGATCAATGCGGATGCCATCTTTAGAGATGATGTGTCCTAGTAGCTTACCTTCTTCCATGGCGAACAAGCTCTTCTTTGGATTAAGTGAGATGCCAAATTTTCTGCATTTCTAGAAAACAATCCTTAAGTGATGCAAATGATCTTCATGAGATTTTGAAAATATTGTTAGATCATCAAGATAAATAACCAAAAATATATCTTTTTCATTTGCAAATGCTATATCCATAGCGTGCTGAAAGGTAACTCCTGCATTCTTCAGCCCAAAAGGCATCTTGGCATACATGAATGTACCCCATGGCATTGTGAAAGCTGTCTTGAGCTGATCATCTTTGTGTACTAGAATTTGATTATACCCAGAGTATCCATCAAGCAATGACATCCTAGAGGATCCAACCACCTTCTGAAGTATGTGGTCCATTTTAGGAAGGGGATAGTTGTCTTTCAGGGACACCTTATTAAGATTTCTGAAATCAATGCATAGACAAATTTCCCAGGTATTTTTCCTCACAAGTACTAGATTAGACATCCATTCAGAAAACCGAATGGGAACAATTATTATAGACTTATAAATTCTATTTACCTCTTTTTCAATTGATGGCAGCAACTTGGGGTTGATTCTTCTCAATTTCTGGCGAAATGGCTTCTAATCTGGCTTTATAGGAATGGTGTGCTGAGTGATAATCTTATCATAAACTTTTAGATTTGAGTAATCCCAAGCAAATACATCAGAAAACTCCTTCATTAAAGACATGTACTTACATTTTGTTTCAGGAGATAGAGACTTTGATAGTTTGATCAATTTAGGATTCTCAATTGTGCCAACGTTAACATCTTCTACTCCTTTTTCAGCAGGAACCATGGTGGGCTTCTTGGCGATATCATCCTTTTCAAATAACTCTTCCCAAGGCACCAAGCCTCTTGGAATGTTGTTTTCCTTGAGCTGTAAGACTTCAGTGTCAGCTGAATGAGTGTGGGAATCATCAAGATTGTACACATCATCAATGTGAGAATTCTGAAATTCTCCTTCCAACTGTAGAAAACTATTGATTTGCTTATCATCACCAAATACTTGCCAAAACCTCATGTTATTTGGGACAGCTGGGTGATGCTTAACATGGATGGAGTATTTATGATTAGAATGAAAAGGAATTTTTACCATTCTGGCTGCAACGGGAAGCGAATTAGCTATGAAATTTTGAGTTCTAGGAATAAGAGATAATGTATATTCTGGAAAAGTTTTGAGAATATCAAGTACAACATTGCGATAAGCTCTCATTCTTGGATGTTTGACTTGGTATTCCCCTCTGACTTTCTTGATTACTAACTCGAAGTTGCCATAAACAAAAATCTTTTTTGCTCCCAACTTCTTCAGAACTTTGAGGCCAACAATCAACACCTCATATTCTGCCTCATTATTCGAACATTCAAATGCCAGCTTATAAGAACTCATTCTCACATTTGGAGGGATTTTGTTTGGTTGATGTAATGGCCCAAGTATCCAGACACCAATTCCTTCTCTTCCTGATGCACCATCAAACTCCATAGTCCAAAGACCATTTTCTTCTTCTGGAAAAAGAATTTCTGAAATCTGAATTTTTTGATTTTTATGATCTTGAATGGCTAGCTTAGATTTTAT
>APFE031383325.1:72918-87420 GCA_000404065.3 Pinus taeda
CCACACCAGCTTCAGAGTTGTAGCCAGAGACAAAGATGCCTGAACATGCCTTCAGTTGGCGATGTGGAACACTTCCTCTAGCAGAAGACTTACAGCTTCTTGCCAGTTTTGGAAGAGTTCCGGAGACAAAATTGAGGACACTTCCTCTAGCAGAAGACTTACAGCTTCTTGCCAGTTTTGGAAGAGTTCCGGGAATTGCATAAGCATCCCAGAGTTGTTGGTCATCCTTAAACCATCACAGGTTGAGACTTCCCTTTTCAGGTTGAATTTTTACCTTTTATATGAGGTGAGGCCTCCCTTTTATGGTTGAAGGTTTCCCTCTTTAAAACAATAGGATCACTTCCTCTAGCAGAAGAATTACAGCTTCTTGCAAGTTTGGAAGAGTTCCGGGAACTGCACTAAGCGTTCCAGTGTTGGTGGCTATCCTTAAACCACCGCCCTTTTTTACCAACATTTCATAGAGCACATTCAGCCTAGTGCTGCCATGCATTATTGCACATTTTGTATTACAGCTCTTTTCTTGGACTCATACATAACCCTTCGGATTAAGGGGGGGAATGTTGCTAATCCTAAAGGGTTAGCATGGAAGCCGAATGGACAAAGCAGTCCAAGGGACCTTGGGATCTGAATCCCAACGGTCACCATATTGTACTATAAATGTACATCTTTTGTGAATAAAAATTGTACTCAATGATTTATCTTTCCTACTGTTTTCCTATTTGTTTTCCCTAACCATGTGTGTTTAACAAAAAAGATAAAAACAATACTGACCGAAAGAGCCCTAGGGCCTTCACTTCAGGTGTCAAACTCTAATGACAGTTATCTAAAATGCTAGAAGTAAAATACACACTGGTATGTACAATGATGATTACCTTTCTAGATTTTTAGACATAGTAGTGCTTGAGAAGCCTACCATTGGTCGCCCCTCCTGAATAGTCTCTTCCATCCATCTCTTCCAACAAGAAAGCATTCTTTCCTCTGAATGCAAAAAGTTTGTATGGTCCCTTCCATAAGTTCTCAAACTTACCATGTTTTCCCTTGTCTTCATTTCTGGCATCCCACCAAAGGACTACATGTCCCAAATTGAAATTGTCCTCCTTGGTTTTGCAATCATAGAGCTTTTTTATTTTCTCTTGGAGTTTGGATGTGTTATGAAAAACTTCCTCTCTTGTCTGCTGTAAATGAATCATCTGGTTTATTCTCCTTTGTATGTCATTAGTTTCACTATCCAATTATTGTAGGATTTTCATTACTGGGACAACAAGAGATGAAGGAAATACTGTGTCAACTCCATATACCAGCTGAAAAGGTGACATACCTATTGCTGACCCTGTCTGCCCACAAAGCATTGATGAGTTTTTTATGCCAATACTTCTTGTTTGCCTCCAGTACCTTTTTTATGATGTTGACCAAAGATTTGTTGGAAGATTCAACCAGGTTGTTCCCTTGTGGATAATATGTAGTGGAATGTCCTAGCACAATATGATATTTGGCACAGAAATCCACCAATCTTTTTGATTTGAAAACAACAACATTATCTGTTATTATTTTTTATGGGCAGCCAAATCTAGACAAGATATTAGATTCCAAAAATTGAATAATGACAAAATCAGTAGCTTGCCTAGTTGGGATAGCTTCAATCCACTTTGTAAAATAGTTGGTGGCTGTTAATATCCATTTGTGTTGTGTAGAAGATGATGGATGGATTTCATCAATGAAATCAAGGCCCCACTGCTGGAAAGGAGCTAAAATCAAAATTGGTTGTAATGGTAATGGTAGAAGTTTCCTCTTTCCTTGAAAAATCTGACACTCATGGCAACTCATGACTGTTTTGTATGTATCAAAAAAGAGGGTATGCCAATAGAAACTAGCCCTTAAGATCTTGTTTGCTGTAGTTTTCCAAAATTGATGACCTCCATAATCTCCCTTATGAAAATCCTTCATTACATCTTTAGCTTCATTCTCTATTAAGCAATTCAGCAACACACCTCCCGGGTCTTTCCAAAATAAAACACCATCCAGAATGCAATATTTTGAAGCTTTGAGTTTTAGTGATCTAACTTTACCTTTGGGAAATTCTAGAGGAGTATTCAAGTGCTGCAAGACATAGACAATGCCAGTGTACCAAGGAGAAGACATGAACATATCAGACACTTGCATGAAAGGGTCATTTTCTTCTGATTCTTTTGATAGTGCAGCCATCAAATTAATATCCAATGCATGTAGATTTGATTCCGCCATAAGATTGGCTAACCCTTGTCCTTTGATGAGCTTTATAGGTTTGATCTCCAGGTCATATTCTAACATTGCTGCAATCCATTTTCCTCTTCTGCCTTTTGGATCTGTTTGTACAAGAATTTCTTTTACTGGTGTAGTAGGGACATAAGCAATAGTATGTGAATGTAGAATATAAACTCTGAAATCTTTGAGGGCCTTTACCAATGCCAATGCCTGTTTTTCAATAATAATGTATTTCAATGCTACATCTCTAATGGTGTGACTGGATAATGCTATAGGCTACTCATTTTTCTAATCTTTTTTCTGCATTAGGACTGCTGTTAGTGTGTGCTTAGAAGCAAAAGAAAAAATGATGAAGTTTGAAGTATAATCTGGGCTAATTAGAATATGAGCAGTAGATAATGCAAACTTTACTGCATGAAATGATTTCCTAACCTCTAAAGTCCATTTTACCTCACTGTCCTTCTTCAACACATTTGTCATTTCTTTCAAGTGCTCAGCTAGATTAGGAATAAATCTCCTCAAAAAAATAATTTTCCCATTAAATGACTGAATCTCTTTCTTGTTCCTGGGGAAGTCTAATTGCTGAATAGCCTCCACTCTGGTAGGATCAATGCGGATGCCATCTTTAGAGATGATGTGTCCTAGTAGCTTACCTTCTTCCATGGCGAACAAGCTCTTCTTTGGATTAAGTGAGATGCCAAATTTTCTGCATTTCTAGAAAACAATCCTTAAGTGATGCAAATGATCTTCATGAGATTTTGAAAATATTGTTAGATCATCAAGATAAATAACCAAAAATATATCTTTTTCATTTGCAAATGCTATATCCATAGCGTGCTGAAAGGTAACTCCTGCATTCTTCAGCCCAAAAGGCATCTTGGCATACATGAATGTACCCCATGGCATTGTGAAAGCTGTCTTGAGCTGATCATCTTTGTGTACTAGAATTTGATTATACCCAGAGTATCCATCAAGCAATGACATCCTAGAGGATCCAACCACCTTCTGAAGTATGTGGTCCATTTTAGGAAGGGGATAGTTGTCTTTCAGGGACACCTTATTAAGATTTCTGAAATCAATGCATAGACAAATTTCCCAGGTATTTTTCCTCACAAGTACTAGATTAGACATCCATTCAGAAAACCGAATGGGAACAATTATTATAGACTTATAAATTCTATTTACCTCTTTTTCAATTGATGGCAGCAACTTGGGGTTGATTCTTCTCAATTTCTGGCGAAATGGCTTCTAATCTGGCTTTATAGGAATGGTGTGCTGAGTGATAATCTTATCATAAACTTTTAGATTTGAGTAATCCCAAGCAAATACATCAGAAAACTCCTTCATTAAAGACATGTACTTACATTTTGTTTCAGGAGATAGAGACTTTGATAGTTTGATCAATTTAGGATTCTCAATTGTGCCAACGTTAACATCTTCTACTCCTTTTTCAGCAGGAACCATGGTGGGCTTCTTGGCGATATCATCCTTTTCAAATAACTCTTCCCAAGGCACCAAGCCTCTTGGAATGTTGTTTTCCTTGAGCTGTAAGACTTCAGTGTCAGCTGAATGAGTGTGGGAATCATCAAGATTGTACACATCATCAATGTGAGAATTCTGAAATTCTCCTTCCAACTGTAGAAAACTATTGATTTGCTTATCATCACCAAATACTTGCCAAAACCTCATGTTATTTGGGACAGCTGGGTGATGCTTAACATGGATGGAGTATTTATGATTAGAATGAAAAGGAATTTTTACCATTCTGGCTGCAACGGGAAGCGAATTAGCTATGAAATTTTGAGTTCTAGGAATAAGAGATAATGTATATTCTGGAAAAGTTTTGAGAATATCAAGTACAACATTGCGATAAGCTCTCATTCTTGGATGTTTGACTTGGTATTCCCCTCTGACTTTCTTGATTACTAACTCGAAGTTGCCATAAACAAAAATCTTTTTTGCTCCCAACTTCTTCAGAACTTTGAGGCCAACAATCAACACCTCATATTCTGCCTCATTATTCGAACATTCAAATGCCAGCTTATAAGAACTCATTCTCACATTTGGAGGGATTTTGTTTGGTTGATGTAATGGCCCAAGTATCCAGACACCAATTCCTTCTCTTCCTGATGCACCATCAAACTCCATAGTCCAAAGACCATTTTCTTCTTCTGGAAAAAGAATTTCTGAAATCTGAATTTTTTGATTTTTATGATCTTGAATGGCTAGCTTAGATTTTATTTTATTTTATTTTTATTTATTATATATATATATAGTAATATTATTTATTTATTTTATTTTTTTTGCACTATTCTTTGAATTCCTCAATAGGATTGCAAGCTCCTTCCTGTAGGTGTGAGGTTGTTTGCTGAATAGTGTCCCAAGACACAAGAGAGGAGAGGACATGTCCCATGTTCCATATGCACGTGCAGTCGTAGCCTGATGTATGCAATGTTGCTTACTAGACCAGACATTGCACATGCAATGGGAGTATTGAGCAGGTTTATGTCAAAACCAGGGAAGGAGCATTGGACAGCAGTGAAGCAGACTTTTAGGTATTTGTGTGGCACTAGTGATTATGGTTTGTGCTACCAAGGAAGACCATGATTGGACAGAGTGTTAGATATTCGTGGCTTTGTTGATGCAGACTGGGCTGGAGATCTGGATCAGAGAAGATCTACAAGTGGGTATGTGTTTAACCTATTTGGAGGTGCAGTCAGTTGGATGAGTTATAAATAATCTGTAGTGGCACTATCAACTACAGAGGCAGAATACATGGCAGCCACTCATGCAAGCAAGGAAGCAATTTGGTTGCAGAGATTGTGTTCAAGTATGGGGTTAGTACATGAAGATATAAGGAAGTACTGTGATAGCCAAAGTGCAATTTTCTTGGCAAAGAACTCCGCATATCATTCAAAGACAAAGCACATTGATGTTTAGTATCACTTTGTGAGGGATATGATAGAATACAAAAAGGTGTTGCTGGTAAAGGTGGATGCTTCGAAGAATACTACAGATGCATTGACAAAATCTGTGAGCTCTGAGAAGTTCTCTTGGTGTAGAGAGACAATGGGCATTTCAGGGCTAGAAAAATGACTAAGCTTTCTTGTGCCCCCTTGTGGAAAGAAAACAACAAGTGGGAGAATGTTGGGTTGTGTTATATTCTTTCCACAACTAGCCCATGTAGTTAACTGGGGGGTTAGAGTGGGGGAGGAGGCCCCCTCCGTTGCGCCGATTGTGTAGCCGGGAGGACGGGGGGTTCACAGGGGGTTTGAGGTGTACCCGTAACCTCACTTTATGGGGTCCGGGGCAGCGCCCCAGAAAATTTTGGTTTTGGACCCTATGTTAGGTTGGGCGGACCCACCTATGGTTTTGTGCATGATTTTCACACATGTTTTTTGGATGTGTTGGTTTTTGGTCCATGGTATTGGATGCGATGGTTTTTGATCTATGCTATTGGATACTTCGGCATGTATAAATATGTATTATAACATTGACAGGGACATAATGAAAAATCAAGCTGGTAGTCTTGGTTTTGGGATCCAGGGGAAAATCTCTATGTATATGTGTTTTATATGTTATTCTCTCGCATTGTTTATTTTCTATGTTTCAGAATTCGTATGCAGGTAATTTCTGTACGGGGTTAAAACCTAGAGCTTTCTTGTTGATCTGGGCTAAGTGACTAGGATAGAATCAATGTGGAGATGATTCTAGAGATGCCCATGTGGCTGGTTTCTTCATTTGACACCTGGAACATGCTAGACCATGGAAGTAGCTACGGAATACATAGTTAGCTACAGAATAGGCTATGTTCTGCAAAAAATTATTCAGATAGAAAAAACATAAAAATATAACATGTCAATCATTTAATGCCCTCCTTAAGACAAAACCTATCAGTTATCATTGATGGGGATCTGTAATCTTATGGAAAGGCAAGGGAAAGAAGTGAGAAAAGCTGTCAAGGAGAGGGTAATTCTGAGGTTCAACAAGTTCGATACCACATTCTCTCGAGTATCCATGGAAAGGAAACTCCATATGCTATGTGGAAAACATTGACGGAATTGTATCAGAACAACAGTGACCAAAGGAAAGTGGCACAAAAGGAAAAACTTCAAAAAATAAAAATGGAGAAAGGTAAGACTATTCCAAAATACTTGATCAAGTTCACTCATTGTCGTGATGAACTTGGAAGTGTTGGAATCACGGTTTCCGAGATGATATGGCGAGTCTTGCTCTTCTAGGACTCCCAAAGAGTTCGCATAGTTATCAGGACTTTGTCAATGGTCAGGATAAACTGCCAGATTGGGAATGATTGTGGTCAAATTTAATGCAGGAGGAGACCAGGAGGAACACCGGGATGGCTCTTCATCGAAGACTGATGATGAAGATAATTGTGCCTTAGTGGTTAAGGCGAAGAAGGGGAAAGGGAAAGCTTCCCATTCCAAATCATATTCTTATCATGGAGGTAAGAAGAAATACATGACGAAAGTTAAGTGCTTTCATTGTCATGAGCAGGTCCATTTTGCTACAAATTTTCCACTCAAGAAGTTCAAGAAGAATTCCTCAGGAGGAGTAGTGGATGAGGCATTGGCCGCTCAATTTGAATTGGACTTTTCCCTCATTGCATGAATGGTGTCATCAATGATGGGAAGTGTATGTTACTTAGACAATGGAGCTTCATTCGACATGGTTGGTGATAAAGAGTTATTAGTGAATTGGAGGAGAAATATCTCCATATGATGACGGGAAGTATAGTGTTATTGGATTGGGAATAACTACTTTTCAGAGATTGCATGGGGCTCCACTCACCTTGAAGAATGTTATGTATGTGCTCATGCTGAAGAATAACTTGGTATTTATTGCCATGCTTGGGGATAAAGGCTATGATGTGATATTCTCGAAAGGAAATGCATTCCTTCGACACATAGCCACGTGTCATGTAAAGAAGATAGGGATTCAGGTGAAGAATCTCTATAAGCTGGACGTAGAGGAGTGTGCTTCTTTTAGCACAAAAGAAGAAATGGTTCAAACTCGATAAGTTGATGAGTTGTGGCACAGGTGATTGGGCCACTTGCATCATGTGGATTTGAAGATATTGCAGTAGATCTCTACTAGTATTCCCAAAGGTATGCTTGAGAAAGTTGATACATGCAAGGGGTGTACTTTGGGAAAATACACTAAGTATTCCTTTCACGATAGAGACAGTCGAGCAGAGGCTATTCTAGAGCGAGTCCATTTAGATGTGTGTGGACCATTCTCGACAGCATCCATGGCCAAACACAGGTATTATGTTATATTTGTTGATGACTTTTCTCATAAATGCTGGATATTTTTCATGCAGAAAAAGGATCAAACTTTCACAAAGTTTTTTTGAGTTTAAAGCATTGGTGGAGAAAGAGTCAGGCAAGAAGGTTAAAACTCTACAAAGTGATAATGATGATGATTATGTCTCAAATGAGTTTAAGAACTTCTATGTAGTGGAAGGGATTAAACGGTAGTTGACGACACTCGATATCCCTTAACATAATGGGGTGGCCAAGAGGAAGAACGATAGCATAGTAGGGGCAGTGAGGGCGATGTTGCATGATAAGGGCCTACCGCTACACCCTTAGGCTTAGGCATGCAACACAATGATTTATGTTCAGAACCGTAGCCCACATTGGATACTTGAGATGAAGGCACCAAAGGAGGCTTATTCTGGTAAGAGGCCAATATATTTCCATGTGACCAAATATGCATAGAATAAACTTGAGCTGACAACAGAGTTGGGGATATTTGTAGGGTACACTGATACACCTCACAACTAACGGGTGTACTTGTCGACCAGCAGGATGACATTGGTTCGCAGGGATGTCAGATTCAATGAGGAGAGGGCCATGCGACTTTCCCTTGAGAGGGAGCTTGAGCTACATGCAGATGAGGAGATTTTAGCTCCCAAGGTTGAGATGCCGTAGATTGATGTGGGGCAGCCACATGCAAAGGATCCAGGAGTGGAGACATCCACTCAGGAAGAGTCTTCTAGAGAGGGAAGAAAGCACACAAGAGAGGATGTCAAATTGTTGGATGATGAACGGGAGAATGTGGGAGCACCCACTTCTTAGCACAGGCAGAGGAGGTCACTTGAGAGGTACACTGGATAAATGGTTCTTATGGGCGAATGTGTTGTGACAAAGCCATCTTCCTTTAAGGAAGAAATGCAACAACTAGTTTGGGTTGATGCCATGGTGGAGTAGTATGACTCCATACTTCGTAACAGTGTTTGGGATGTGGTCCTGAGACCAGAGGAAAAGTTAGTGGAGATCGCTCATTGGATTTACAAGGTAAAGCAAGCTACAAATGATAGTGTGGAGGAGCATAAGGCTAGATTTGTGGCACGTGGCTTTTCGCAGGTAGAGGCGATTGACTATGATGATACCTTTTCTCCTATTCCAAGGTACTCATCAATCAACTCTATATTGGAATTATCAGCACATATGGATTGGAAGACACATTAGAGGATGTGAAGACAACCTTCCTTAATGGCATGATTGAGGAATAGAACAACTTGAAGGTTTTGATACCTTTGACCATGAGTCGCATGTGTGCCGGGTCACGAGAGAGTTGTATGGGTTGAAGAAAGCACCTTGTGTTTGGTAGAACAAGATAGATAACCACTTCATCGGGTTGGGCTTCATGAAGAGTGAAGCAGATGCGAACCTATACCACATGGTGGTGGAAGGTAAACTTTTGATCATTGTAGTTTATGTTGATGATCTCATACTAACATGTGATAATCAACACATTAAGTCTTGCAAGGAGGACCTTCCAAGAGAGTTTGAGATGAAGGACATGAGGCTCATGCATTACTTTCTTGGTATGGAGGTATGGCATGGAGATGGGGTTTGTGTCTCAGGGAAAGTATGCCAATAAGATACTCAGGAGATTCTACATGGAGAGAAGCAAACCCATGGAGACTCCTCTAGCAGGTAACTAGAGGAAGGAGGATGCTACTTCAGGGGAAGTAGTGGAAGCTACTATTTACAGGTAGCTTCTAGGTTCACTCATGTACTTGGTTAACACATGACCGGATATGTGCTATGTAGTTAACCAACTTAGTCAACCGATGGTTAGGCCTACAAAGTTGTATTGGAAGGCATAAAAGCATGTGTTGAGATACCTCAAGGGCACTTCTCAATATCGATTATGGTATAAACGGACAAACAGAGTGAAGATTCAAGGCTTCACCGATGCAGATTGGGCAGGGAGTCCATACTACATGCAGAGTGCATCAAGGATATTCAGTATTGGGTTAGCGACAATTTCTTGGTACAACAGGAAACATAGATCGGTTTCACTCCATT
Source organism: Pinus taeda (assembly GCA_000404065.3). NCBI lineage: Eukaryota > Viridiplantae > Streptophyta > Pinopsida > Pinales > Pinaceae > Pinus > Pinus taeda. Next base: position 82,500 of record APFE031383325.1, read on the forward strand.
CGGTAGAGGTAGAGTACATGGTTGCGAGTTAGGCAACATGTGAGGTCATCTGGATGAGGAAGATCCTGGTTGGTTTTTTTGCTCAGCATATGGATCACACTATGATTTACTACGATAATAAGAGTTGTATCAAACTCTTTGAAAATACGGTTTTTCATGATCGGTCCAAGCATACTGATATCCGATATCATCATCTCAGAGATTATGTAGTTGAGGTGGATTATTTTGTTAGAGTACATTCCCACAGAGGAGAAATATGCTGACATTTTGACAAAGGCATTGTCAAGATGTAAATTCGAGTTTCATAGAGATAGGATCCGGGTAGCTGATAATCCCTTTCTTGTTGAGAGGTAGTGTTGAGAAATGGAAACAAGAAATTCCAATTTAATTTGTCCTTGAACTAAACTAATAATTCAAATCAAATTCTATTCTCATAACAACTTGTAAATAGCTAATTAAGTTTAATTAACATAATTAGCTTTGAGTTGGAAATATTTCTGTAGTCATGTATATCTTCGCCCTAAGTTTTAGGGGTATAGTATGAGTTTCAATTGAGTTGGAAATTAGATCACTCAGTTTACTGAGTTAAGTTTAGTTAAATAAGTTCCAAATTGTTTGAGGAACTAATAGAGGACTAGCAGTTAGTAGGCATTAATGCATCCACTAGTGCTACTCCAGTTAACTGAAGATTCCCTCATGAGAAACTCATGCATGTCAGTTTAGAGAAAGACCCAGTTAAGACTAGAGTGCAGGGATAATGTACTATCATTGGAATTATTTACTGGAGTGTAAATATCATGCATGCATCATAGATTTATCCTATGTTTGGATTGCATAGTTTTGGAAGCATGATTTCCCTTTAAATATGGGCTATTCATCCTAGGAATTATGCAAGATATCAGGAGCTTGAAGAGATGCAGAATCGGCTAAGTGTTGGCCAAGAGCTAGCTTCTGAGCTGTGAGAGTTGAGAATACTTGTGTGGAATTTTTCTAGTGAGAACAATATTTGTATCTTCACTCATATTTTAGATATATGCAATACATATAGCAAGGTTTTGAGTAGTGGATTTACCTAGATACATCTTGTGCTAAGAAATCATGCCTCTGCATCGTGTGATTTATTCATCTCTCCATAAAATGTGGGTGGCTTTTCTTTCTTAAATTCATCCGGAAAATACCACCTGTCACTCCTCTTATAAGGATAATAACGATGTCGATCCTATCAAAACCGGAACTAGAATAGTAAGTGTGTCTATCACCTCTCCTATCCAGAGTGTCCAACAATCTACCATCTCTGACCATGTCATCTCTATCTGACCTAGGAGCACCATGCAAGCTATCACCATCTTCCCCGTTAATTTTATCCTCCTACTCATGGATGATCTAAAGTGGTCCCTTTTGCTGCAATTCTGAAAAACTCTGAGGTATCATTGCATTTATCTCTACTAGTTTCTCATGTGCTTGTATGATTCAGTCATTTTATGCCTTACAACTCCTAGTGTATCTACCGAATTAGAAGAATTCCCAACACCATGTTGCTCATCTGATCCAGATGGAGAGTCTTTGTAGTCTACCATCTTGCTAGCCATTTTGATATTCTTCCCACAAGGTATATCATGTCAACTAAACTAAATCACAATAAATCAACATACCTTAGTATAGTTTGAGGAGGATACCTCATATGCAAGATCAACAAATCAGTGTGATACATGTATAACATAATCATGACATCGTATAGAAACATAACACATAAGCATATAACCATGTAACCATCATTCTAGCTAGGGGCTAGTCATCAATGCATGACCTTATCAACAACACATACCACAACCTCATGCATGACAACAACCACTACATCATTGTACACTTGATCACATGTGAACATTAACATGTGTAAGCAATGCATAATTAAATACACACTCATAACGACACACTCAACAATAATACCATCAAATTTCCATGGCAACATCAATACACCCATGACCCTTACCATACAAATGCAACAAGCACATGGCCTTACAACACAAAAAACACATATGAAACCGACATGAATGCATGACCAACACTCAACCCATCCAGTCCGAGGGGTGAACCATTCTCTAATACCACTCTGTAACACCCTCCTCCCACATCTACCCAAGTAACTGGCCAATCAGGGTAAACATGTGACGAGAGTCTACTATGATTGGATTCAACCTCCTAGGTGACCTTAAGGAAATGGAATCGACGGAAACACATCATACATACCTTCCACATTAGCTACAAGACCCCTGAGAACAATCCCAACACTTTTGATAACCAACCCCTAGATCCCACAGAGGTTTTAAAACTCTTGAACTCTGGATGCTCCCATGATATGGGCCTGACAGCATCTGGGCGGTAGAGGGCAATCTCACTGTCATCTATTAACATATAAAAGAAAGATAGGAGGGAAGGTTTGAAATTGGATGGTATACAACCCCCTTTCAATCTCCTTTAGGGAGAGAGATTAAAGGGACATAGTCGCTTGTCCGCACCGGCAAATGGGGATGATACCAATTGATCCATTCTGCTCATAGGTGGAACGGAAATTAGACATATATAATAACTGATCGTTGCCTCATTCATACCCCAACAAGGAAGCGGATAGGGCTTGAGGGATGGATGGGGACAGCAAGCCACGTTCGACTTGCATGGTGTTTAAGCATATAGCTTAGCGTTTCTTCTTGACCCCAAGGATCAAAAACTCATTTTTTTTGAGTATAATTCTATTTTGAGGCATCAAATGCCAAACTCACCCCATATGAATGAGTGAAACGACCCCCTAAATAACTAAGTATAGGGCCTTCAATGCCGAAGTCGTAATATTTTCATATATTATATTATGTTCAAATTCTATGTTCCATGGATCGGAATTCATGACGATCTCCCGGCCTGAATGAGATAGGTAATTACGCTTTAGCAGATCATGCATATATCATATATGTCATTATGCTATTTTGAGAGATAGAATTGTGAACTTCTTCCATTTCTTCCAGTCATTCATTAGATATGTAATGAACCCAGAAAATGCATATATATATATGTCATTATGCATGAATGGATGACATATGCCCATATCGGAACATTGCAGACAACGCATATATTCTATTAGATTGGTTCGATGGCTTGGCTCAGCTTGGCAGGTGAGATTGCTTGGCAGGTGAGAGGGCTTGTAGGTAGGAGCGTAATGACATATAAAATGAATGAACCAATCACATAATGACATATATAATCTATCTCATTCATGACTCGATATTTGTCATTATGCCTTAGCAGATCATGCTGCTATGGGCATATATCATCTCTCTCATTCATGACTGGACTCGCTGGAATAACCCAGACCTAATGGATCGAATTCACCATAGTGGAACCAGGCAAGGACTCCAGAGAAGGTGGTTGGGTTAGTGAGTTAGGCCCAGCCGAGGGATGAAAGCTGAAGGGAGGGATGAAAGCTGTAAGGGAGGGATGAAAGCTTTAGGGAGTTCCATCCTTCAGGCAGGTTGAGGCTTGATTCCATCCCCGTGACTTCCGGCTAGGACTACTTTCCATCCATCCAGCAAGCAAGCATTCCATCCCTACCATCCCTACCCCCCATACCAGCCATCAGAATCAGACCGCTAAGACTCACTCTATCTCCATCTATCCCACTTCACCCCTGGGGCTCTCTATACGGCTATATAGAGGCCCTATCAACCTAGATACAGCATACCCATCATCACTACCATCCAGACCATCATCACTATCAGCCCAGCATACCCATCATCACTACCATCAGACCTATCATCCCATCCCCCATCTTCCCATCTTCCCATCTTCCCATCTTCCAGCCCATCATACCTCTCCTCATTATACCTCCCATCTCATCATGCCTATCCTCATCATACCTTCTATCCAGCTATACAACAACTAGCTCTAGCTAGACCCATCTAACTCTCTAACTCTATCTATCTCACTACCTATAGCTCTTATACTACTACTACTGCTGCATTAGACTATATACGTGCATGCGCACACATGCGTGATGAAAGGTGACTCCCCCGCCCCAGAGGTGTGGGATCAAGGATGAGCTAAGGGTTCAGTCGTTAATGTCGATTATTGCAAGTTTTATAGCGGAGAAAGGAGTCAATCGAGCGAGAATCCGGCGGCTTATGAAATGTTCTATTCCAATTGGGTTGGTCGAAAGGGGAGAATCACTTCCTTCAACAACAGCCATAACAAAAAATTGAAGTCGGTCGATTCGTTGAATTCTGGCTGGGTGGGTGCAATGCTAATCGGAAAGAAAGCAAGCGAATTATACCACCTTATTCTAGCTTATTCTAGCTTATTGTATCGGGCTAATGGCATGAACTAATTCATTTACTGATTAACTGAACCATGATGAGTCCCTCCCTCCCTACCGGTCGGAGTGAAGCATACCCACAAGCATTCGAAGGAACCAAGCTGTGGGAACCATTACTCGCTCACCCCGTCTACTGCTTCCAACGTTCACTACCTCGTATCGCACCTACCGCCAATCATCGCTAGCTATCGAACCGTCCACTACTTTCTATCGCACCGTCCCACATACGTACTTCCGCATGCCATGTCAAACATCAATTGGTATCACCCAACATCAATGGTACTTCCACTGTGACTTGAACTACCCTTACTAGCGCATACTTACAATCGTAGCAGAGCTACTTTTTATACCTTTCCCGATGCGGACAAGCGGCTACACTCCTGAATTACTTACTTGGTGTAGGGGCGAAGGTAATTTATTGCTCACCCATAAAGAAAAAAAGCGTAATGACATATATAGATAGAATGACCAAAGATGGATGAATTCACTCATTCATCCATCTTGTGATCGTTTCACCATCTATCCATCTATGGCTTTTTAGTAGAGAAATCCTCACCATCG
>APFE031383326.1:0-29329 GCA_000404065.3 Pinus taeda
TTTTTCTGTTAATTAATTTTGGAAAAAATCTCATGTATGTGACAACAATAGGATTTGTTACTAAGTTAGCTCCAGTTATTCCTGAGGAGGAGTTATTGCATCCTATATTTGGTGTGAGAGAATTTATGATTCAATTTTCTACTCCTAGCTATAAAATGTAAGCCCGTAGAGGATATTGGTGCTGAAAGGGTGTGAGGAATTATGTGTTGTAATCTCCTGTTGAATAATAAGATTGCTGATGCCTCTGTTTGGTGGATGTAGCCTAGATTGGTTGGGTGAACCACGTTAAATTAGTTGTCTCATGATTTCTACTGTGCGTATGATTTATTTATGTTTCTACTGTGCATGCTCTGACACATATCCATGCGCTACTATAGTTGATCGGGACCCAACAACAATTGAAGAAGTTTGATAGCAAGTAGCATAGTCCCTAAGAACAGATCAAGATCGAGAGCTTGTTATTGCAGAGAAAGCATATGTAATATCATTAGTTGATATAGATCCATACCATAGATAACCTACTATCCCTAATTATAATGGACATGAATACAAATTTGGCTATATATATGGATATTCTAATGATACTGTTGCTGGTAGTGCTTATGCATCATCTACTATTGGTATGATGGCATGACAAAATGAGCAACGACACAAAGTGGTGGGCTACTGTTCAAGTATCCGGCTCTAAACAAACCAAACAAAGCGAGAAATATATGCAATAGTTGATGAAAATATCTGATTGGATATCCCCTTCCATCCTATAGTGGGATTCCTCAGCGTGCCTGCATTCATTCCCAATAGCTCTCTCGCATGGTTACATATACATATATAGCCCAAGAGATACGAGTTTTCGGTTTGGTTATGGGACAATATTACATAAAGGTAACATAAGGTATCCATGCAATAGAGGCAAAGCCACTAACATCACTTGCAGTAGTCCTGCCATCAACCAACCCGATGGGAGCAACGCCAATTGAAGTTTATGGACCAACAATAATTGAAGTTCTAGATGCAGATGCATAGGTATAGAAAGATATTGAACGACTTTGCGTTCTTCTCCTTGTGGGAGTCAGTCATATCAACCTGACTGAGCCCTGTGAAAACCTCTTCTTACGTTTACATGTACCAATCAGTTTACCCCATGCCACCGTTGTGCCTCTCTGAATAATTCTTGAGAGTTTAGATAGTGCTTAAAGGCGGTTATAAATCAATACCTTATTTTATATAGCCTCCCACTCCTCATATAGACAAATCCCTTGTTTCATTGCAAGAACTAAAAGGGCTTGGAATGATGCACGGAATGTTCAGTCCTATCTAACTAAATGGGTGAGTGGTGTCGGGTTCCTAGGAATCCTGCAATAAATATGGGATTTTTTCAAGTCAAAATAAGTTAAGGGATCTGATGAGTGTGGTAAAACGTTGGCTTGAGCCTTGAACCTGTAAACTATATTTCTTTAATCTTGGTTTCTATGGGAGATCATGTGCAAAAGATATGAGAGAAGGAAGTATCATCCGTGGAAGAGATATGCTACCCAATATAGATGCTTAGAATTAATTGTTACAGATATACACTTATTTTCATTGATTAGTTGTTCGTCATTACCTTTGATTAGTAACGTTATTTCCACCTAAGGTAATAAAATGACCCAATTGGCCGAAAAAGAGGCATTCATAAATCCAAAGATATGTTTTTCGACCATTTAAGATTTACACAATTACATGTAACCGGTTCGTGCATCAACGATTTCAATCCATGCTACTTGGATGGATGTATCTCTATGCTTCCCTTATAGGAGGAAAACAAATTTTAAATTTTCCTTCACTAATCATGTGATACTGTGTAGACCATCGTGTTCGATAAACTAATGATTTGTATTGAATAGGACACTTTGAACAAATAAGAGTTCTAGCTAGAAAACATAATTAAAAGGATAATGCTTATGCTTTGTCAAAAACTCACTGGAATTGATGTCGGGGAGATAGGTGCAGAGGTTTGATATTAAGTAGTGGAGCTTTGCAGAAGCATTTGAAGGTATGCATTTATTGCACTATAATAGAATCAATGTTATTATCAAGGCGCTGAGTAACGAAGTAAACCAAACATAAGGTTTAGGATGCTACACAGAAGTTGTTGGAGGAAACACAAAAGGGCCAATTTCACCATGAGGGGTGATAGTTGTGGGAGGCTACACAAAATATTCATGAGGAAACACTCGAATGATCCAGCGCTATGATTCCAACTCCTTCAACTACATTTATTATCATCTGTTTTATTCGCCCAAGGAAGAAAGCAAGGGAAGGAAGCTAGTTCCACAACCAACCCAGGGAAGAAAGCCAACCCCGTACCACTAAGAAAGGGAGGCGAATACCCATATCAGTGAGAAGGAGAGGAGAGCAATCTATAGGTAATGTGGACACCACAACAACATGCATTCACCACCGAGAAACTTCAACCTTTTTAAATGATTTTAAGTTTCGTATAATAACACAACATAACATTTTATAATATTTAATAACTATAAACTAATGTTAGCACTAGTTTATACTTCCGAAATATGAAGATTACAAGTCAAACATAATATATGGTTATAGCCTCTGGAACTTGGAAAAAGACCAAATAATATGATGAAATCAATTACAAAAAAGTTAGGGCATGACATAATACCCAACGAAATTAAAAACTCACATAATTACGTCGTAAGGCGTTTCCCTCTAAAATCAACTCCTCTCTCTGCCTACCTGTCATCTTGTAAACCACACGATTATATGTTATATGATTGAAACAATTTCAGCCGTTGATTCAAAGGGGTTGCCCAAACGGTTTAGGCGTTTCATATGCAGCAGAGCTATGGCAGAGTCATATGCGGCAGAAGCGTTTCGGTGGATCATGCATTACTTGAGCTTTATATATTCTTTCGAATCTAACCAACCACAACTCTGACATGCTCATATGCGGCGGAAGGTGTTCGTACTGTGCGGGCGATCGACATACAGCTACTGGGTGAGTATCTTTATAGTTCCTGGACTTCAATTTTTAAATTATAAAAAATAAAAACATTTAGGCGTGCTATAAAAAGGTTGGAACGCTCTTCATTCTTGATCAAATTCAAATTCAGTTCGTCTCTATTATTTTGGAATCGAAGAAAGGAAAAATAGTGTGTTGCAGGCATGGAATCCTTTTCGGCGTTAGCAGTCGCAGTAATAGTGATCTTATCATACACTGCAAATAGTATTGTTAGTGTGCGTGCAAGCGATGCAGATCCTTTACAAGACATTTGCATTGCTGATTTGAAAAGCAAAGGCAATGTATTGGATTCACGCTGTAATTAAATTATTATAGGTTTTGTTTTTGTTTTTGGGAATGTTTGTAAGTTGATTATGGGTTATAATAGTTAAGAGTATGTTTTACTAAAGTTAACAGTGTATCAATGGTAAAGATTTTGGCATTGTATCATTCAAAAAAGTTAAAATATTTTGACATATCACTGAAATTTAGGCTTATAATCCCCTTTATTAAATCCGTAGGCTTCTGAACTTCTTCCTACTGTGAATAAAACATGTTCGCCATCGGCTCGCGATATTTCTCCTCGCAAATAATTAGCAATTCTCCGCGAGCGATGTATTTGAACTCACTTACCCACCCACACCGACGCTGGTAATCTTCAGTGACGGGCAAATCACTTAACGAGAAAGCCAATGTTGCACTAACGCTATGGATGATGGATGTTTTGATAAAGGTAAAGGCTTGAAGTATTAATGGTCGGGCATTCCACGCCGAAGATGCAATATGCTGCTCGTAAGATCGATACATTCTAATCCTTCTGTTCTCATAAGGAACAAAGCTCCGATTCTGCAAGCATTTTCTTTCTTTTCAAATGATTCAAAGAATATCGAACCCGTTAATCTCTTTAAGCTCGACAACATTGACCTTTGTAAGTTTGCAAAGAAGCACAATAAAAACTTAAACAAATGCCAATAGATAATCCCCATTCTGGAAAGCAGAGAAGGGGGACTGAATGAACTAATGAAACACATGAAGGTACATGGCTGGAAAATGCCACGTGGGTCATTCAGCCCTCTGTTACAAAATTACTGTATGTCAAGGAAAGTGCAGGAGGCTTTGGACCTGTATCATCACCCCGCATTTCATCCAGATTCCTTTGCATTTGAGATACTCATCACGGGTGTTTGTAGAAAAGGTGATTGGAAGTAGGCGTTGGTTCTTCACGAGAAAATGCAGCAGGCAAGATTTATACCCACAACCTCTACTTTCTCTTCACTCATACGAGGCTCCTTGAAAGTTGGAAATCTAGATATTTCATTGAAAGCCTTTTATAGCATGAGAGATCTTGGATTGAAGCCTGATATCTATGCTTTTAATGTTCTTGCCACTTCTCTCTGCAAGTCTAATAGGCAGGCATATGCTGACAATATTTTCCATGATTTGAGGAACGATGGCTTTGAACCTAATATGGTGACCTATACGATTTTGATAGGTGGGTGGTGCAGAGTAGGTTTGATGGACAATGCGATGAAGTTATTCACATAAATGAAACTGCGACGATTTTATGGTAATGATGTCACATATAGTATGTTGATACATGGCTACTTGAAGATTGCTCAAGTAGACAAAGCATATAGTTTATATAGGGAAATGCGCCAAAATGGTATTGTGCCAAGTGCACCCCTTTCGAGCACCTTATGGAATGCATTGTTTAAAGCTGGCAAGGGTGAGGAGATGTGGAATTTGAGGAAGGAGAACAATGTGTTCGAGGAAGTATTTGCACGCGGCCATGTTGAGATGATCAAGAGAATGAAATCATTCACTGCTGAGATGTATGATACCTGTGTGTTTGGTATAGTGAAATTTATAAATTCTGACAAGGTTATGGAGGTTGTTACGGTTTTCAGAGCAATGAGGGATGCTGGTTGGGCTGTTGATGAAGGAATTTGTGCAATGCTGATCAGTGCTTTGAGCAAGTCAGGTGAAATTTTTGAAGCAGAAAGGCTCTACATTGAAGCAAAAAGAACCAATCTGGCCGGTATTCAAGTTTATTCCAATTTCTTGGTTACCCTTTTGCATTCCAAAAGCATAGATAATGCAAGGCAAGTGCTTGAAGAGATGGAAAATAACGGCTTGGTTTTGGATGGCAGGTCTTACGAGTTTTTAGTTGTAGAACTTGCCAAAGCTTCGTGTGTGGAAGATGCTTACGCGTTGTATTTGAAATGGGGTCATAAAGGTAGCTTGAGTACCCATCTAAATCTCGTCAGAGCACTAAGTACTCTAGGGCATGCTGAGAAAGCTTGGGAGGTTTATAAAGACATGCAAATGAAAGGTCATAGTCTAGATCATGGCACTTACAAGACTCTTCTTAATGGCCTTTGTGAATTTTCTCTTGTGGATAAAGCATACGAATTGTATAAGGAGATGGAAAGGACAAATTTCATCTTGGACACTGGCCAAATGAATAGATTACTGAAAGTCACGTGCATGACTTGTCAAATAAACAAAGCATGTTATATTTCTCAAAAACTTGAGAGTACGAGTTTAGACTCTGAAATATCATATGGTATTCTAATTCAGGGATTGATGGGTTCAAGGAACATCTCTGAAGCCTTAGACATTTTAGAAACAATGAAGAGGAGAGGGCACAAACCCTCACTGATAATTTATAATACTATCATCAGAGGCTTAAGTTTAACTGGTCAGTTTGAGAAAGATGATGATATTCTAGAAGAGATTAGCCATCGGGGTCTCAGGCCTGATGCTTTCACTTATTGCAGTCTTATCGATGGTCTCTGTAAAGCTGAAAAGTTTGACGCAACAATTTGGATTTTTGAAGAGATGCAATTACAAGGCTATCAACCTGATGTTCCGACATACACTGCCCTTATCATGGGGCTTACAAGGGCAGGACGGGTATTTAAGGCTCTGCAATACTTCCGTGAGATGAAGACAAAGGATTTGAAACCCTAGGATTCAATATATAAACATTTATCTAGTGGCCTCGAAAAGAGAGGCAAAGTGAAAATAACAACTGAGTTGTGGCAAGAAATGATAAGGCATGCAGAAAAGGCTGATGCTTGAAAGGTATCTGTCAGCCATTTTCAAATTATTCTATAGATATCTAATTCTACCAGAATATCTTTGTTTCCAGGATCACTTAATTCCCGGACCTGGTTTTTTTTTTTACTGGCCAATGGTGCAACTCCATTCCTATGCTGAAAACATCTGCAGTGATTTGCAGGTTTTGTCACTACGATACATCTAGTCAGAACAATGGATTTCCGACACTTCTATCTGTCAATTCTCTTAAAAAACAAAGGTAATGTTTTTCTCGTTGTCCTTCCCTCCCAATCGTTTTGATCTTTTGTTCATCCTAAGATGATTTTGTGAGTAGGGCATTTTCTGATTTCCAGGGAATATTTTCTGTAGCTTATGGTTGATGGATTAATTTAATTGCCTGTCTATTTGAATTTGAAGTACTCTTTCTGTCATGGATGCCAGATTTGCTCCGAAGATACAAAACAGCAGGAGACATGGAAACTGCAGATGCCTCTGAGAGATATGACCACTCAGAATCTAGCGCATCAGATTCGGCAATTGATGCATCTTCTTCTTATCCTCCCCAGCATAATCAACTGGAAACAAATTTTGTTTTTGTTTGTGAGGATTGCCCATGAACCAGTGAGGCTCCTGTATCATTTTGCATACCATAAAAACCCTGTTTACATTGATTCTGCTGTCAGAGGGCAACATGTCATGCGATACAGATGATTCTCGAGACTTGTACTGCAACTGCAGCTAGTTGGAAGGGTTGGTCCTCGAAGGCATGGAGTGCAGTGGATAATCCCTGTATATAAAATGACCCTATATATGGTGACTATTTGTTCTAGCACTAATTGCTGCTGCAGACCTGGAATGCCACCCTTTGGAATTGTGGAAAAATCTCGTTGTATGATTTAGGTTATAGGGATTCTAACATTTTTAAGGTTTATGTTTGTTTAACTTAATTGTTCAGTATCTCTGTTAAATATATGTTGTATTTTATTTTAAACTCTGTTTGGCCATAATATGTGTTTTTTAAGTTTGATGGACTGTGTCAGTTCTGGTGCTACTGGACTTTGCTCTAGTCTTTAAAGTGATTAATTGCTATGGAAGTAATTTCTGTATTGAATGGTCAGTGCACATGGTCCCCAATCTTATAAGTCAATATGTTTCATCTCTTAATTGATAGAAATTACCTTTGGGTATGTTTTATTGACAGATTTGGTGAGTCAGTAAATGGTACTCCAAAGCCTACCTTTCCTGGTCTAGGAGAAACAAAAATATCGGAAGAAGAAAAGAGGAAAGCGAGGGCTGAGAGGTCTGTTCTTTGAAAATTCAGGAATTTATTCTCTATATTCCTAAAATTATGATGCTATTTTCCTTATCTTCTGTTTTCCTTATCTTGTGTGTGTCTAATTTATTGTGAGTTTAATTTGCTTAATATTTTTATCCAAAATTATGATACACATTTGTTTTACTTCAGAATAATTGGAATGTGACAATGCCCAAATTATTGGACTTACTTTGCGCTCATCTGCTGATGATGAAGCAAAGAAGAAAGCTCGTTTGGCTAGATTTGGAGTGGATGTGAAATCTGCTTCCTTGGAAGATGACAAGAAAAAGGCAAGGGCTGCAAGGTAAACTCCTATTTCAATGATTGTGTCTGAACAATATTATTTGTTTGCTTTGTATGTTATGATGAAGATCACATCTGTTTCTTGCCTTTGTGCATTTCATAAATTAAGCTTTAATTGAAACTTTATTTTATATGGATGCATACCTGAGGGAATTTCTTGTTTAATATTGAAAAAATGATTGGAAATTGTTTGTTTATCTCAGGTTTGCCTCGGCATTGGATGGAAGCACTTCAGAGGTAAACAAAAAACTAATACCAGACCTGGCAGAGACTGTGGCATCAACATGAATGGTGAGTGTAAGTTCCTCGATCTCTTAAATCCTAATTTGGTTTGATTTTTGTTGCATGATACAAAGAAACACAACTGATTACTTTATTTATGATTCAGGTTTGGGATTCTAAGGCAAAGATGTTGTCCCTATTGCAGCACAGCACAATCAGGCAATGTTAGATACTGGATATGATAAAAAATAGGCAAGTGGGGCTACAAATTGCATTAAATTTTGGTTGAGGATTAATGCCATTTTGGTAAAATCATTAATTAGTTTTGCTTTTATGTTTTGTCTAGATTTCTCGTTTCTGGTGTCTTTCTTCGCTACATTTTGATTTGTTGTTAGCCTCCCCATTTACCCTTTTTATAGCCTTCTCTGTTAGCATTCTCGTTTAAATTCACTCTTTTCTGTCCCCTCTTAATTTAATATTTGCAGTGCTTACATTTACATGAAATCTTATTTGTGTTTGAATTTTTTTTTTTGTTATTGTTGTGGTTGCTTAGGCTTTAACCATCCATTTTACAGGTTTAAAATTTCTCTCATCTGCAAGGACAAATTGTCTTTGGTTTTGCTTTGAATTGCTCATCTATCCACCCTCTGGACTTTCTTGAAATGCCCTAACCAGATTGGGAATGTCAATTGACAGGAAAAACTTATATAGAGGATTTCAAACAGAGCATGTGAACTTCAAAATTTGATGTTTTGCTGGTCACTTAATTTCTGTGGTGCTTCACATTTTCTGATTGGTGCTTCTAAATTCTGCTAATTTTCACTGTTGAAATCTGCTGAAATTTTATCATCAGTTATTTCACTTTTCATCAGTTATACTCACTTCCTCCTCCTCTTATTTTTCTTTTCCTCTATATCTGTTAGGTTCCCCTACTTTTTTTTGTCTCTCTTTGTGTCATTTTTGTTTTTTTCAATTGTTTCTCTTTTATTTGAAGAGTATCCAGTGCCTTCATGTCTTTTTGGTCGTTTTAACCCCAAAGCATTTCGTTGTGGTTGCTGCACTTTCTTGGCTGATGGTAGGATTTTGGACCATTTTAATGTTTTACTAGGTTTGCTAATAGTATTTTAGGAATGAAGCTCATTTGACCCGCATAGACATGCAGTTTTGTGTTTTACTTAAAATGATAGGAATGCAAATTCCTCATCTTATGATCTAGTTAGACGGTTTATTTGGTCAAGGGGGTCAGGCACTCTTCGTTTTGCTTGGCAAATGACAAAATGCAATTTCCTATTTTTGACCTAGGTGAATGATTCATTTGCTCAAGGTGGCCATGTTCTGTATAGATTTATAATTGTAAATGGGCGACTTAATTGTATATGATATTTTGATAAAGCTTATGTTCATCTCGATCTGGGTTTGACTGTGATGCAGTATATTTTGCCTTTTTTCCTGAACCTTTAAAATGTGGACTAGCTGTCAACTTTGACATGAATACAGTTGCCCAAATCTATCTCATGTATACAACATACTGTGCTGACTACGAAAAAAGCAGAATTTATAGGATTCTGTTATACAAAATAAAAACACATGTATGCTTTGGGAATTTGATTTTCTGGTAAAATTCTGATTTGAAGGTAATTTTGTTCTCTGGTTCTCTAAGAATTGGGAGATTTGTAGATCATACATTGTGGGTGAAAAACATAGAAATTCAACGATTGAGTGAAACTGAATTATGCAACTTGCACCACGTTGTGGAGAGCTAAGTCAAGGGTTCGATGAAACCTTTAGGTTTGGAATTTGGCGAACCTGAAAAAATTCGAAATTCAGTGGTAATGCTTGGTACTAGTGGTAATGCTTCTGAGGACAAGGGCAGTCCTTTGACAATAGCTCATATACAAAGGTTTCGAAGCTTCTATATCTTAAATGGCTAAACAAGATAGCTTCTATATCTTAAAATGGCTAAACAAGATTTGTTAAGACCTGTGGATTTTAGTATAATGAAACCATTTATACTTATGTTTAGCTCACTAATTGGCTCTCTTAATCAGCAATGTTCTTGGATCATAATGCCCATTTCATATGGAATGTCTACTAAGTGGTTCTAGTTAAATGGGCATTGATTTGAGTGTTTAAATATATTTTTATTCTTTTTATCAAAGTATTTTTTTGCTCTATTTGCTTTCTTCAATTTATGCCTTACGGCGTTTCCTTTGCAACATCTAGTGCAAATGCTAGTTCTAACACCAACTAATGCTAAAAGCACCATTCCCATTACTATAGTCCTATGGAAAATAATAAAATAAGGATTTTAAAAATTTAAATAATAACAAAAGATGATATAAAATGTAAAAACTAACATGAATCCACTGTTTTAAACAATTTTAAAACTAAATGGTTCTTATATGGAGATGAATGAATCGATTCAGTGTTATAAGATCATGTGAATAAGTCTATGCAACGCAACCATGATCCATTTTATAAATTATATAATACCGTTTCTTATTTAAAAAAAGATAAATAAACTCGCCCAAAAAAAATATTATAAAATTTATTGATTAATATAAATGAGAAAGTAAAATATAGGATTTTTATAAATAAATTAAAATATTTAATTAAAAGATATTACTTTATTAATTTTTGATAAAAAGAGGTTATTAAAATAATTAAGCATAATTTTTATATTTTATATTTAAGACAGGTTTATTTTAGAATATATTTTTCAGAACTTTAATTTAATTATTAATAATTATGATGGATGACGGGGATTTAATTTCCATAAAATATTTTTAATAATATACACAAATCAAAGACTAAGATTTATTTTCAATGTAATTATGTTTTTATCTTTTATTTTTAATTGAATTCATTAATTAAAATAAATGCCATATGAACAAGTGGCATATAAAATGAGTTATGGTTTTTTCAACATTAGATTAGGGAGAAGCCATGGTATTACATGTTTTTTAATATATATATATATAATAGTAATTACTTTAAATAATATTATAATTTATTGATTCTTATGATTTTTTAATTATGTCGTAAGGTGTTCCCCTCTGAAATCAACTACCCTCTCTGCGCACCTGTCATCTTTGTGCGCCACAAGATTATATGTTAGACGATTGCAAAAGTTTCAGCCGTTCGGTCAAAGTGGTTATAAATTCGTTGCGGAAACGTTTTGCTTCAAACATGTCATCTACTCTTGCGTTGAATTCCCTCATTGGGATTCAATCTGAATCAGAATCGAGTGCGCACAAATTTGCTCATTTGACCCAATTAACTGTTGCCGATGTAAATTGGGTTCATCATGATGCACAACTGAGATTCGTAAGGACGTTGTCTAAAGCTGATTTGCATGACCCATTGCCTAATGCTTGTTTAAGCAGGGAGAGGGTAAGGAGGGGTTCTGGTTCTTTGGACCTTAGTGAAAGTCCCTCTACAAAAAATTTTCTGAGCAATGGCTTATTGGACAAGTCTCTAGAAGAGGATTTTCATAACCCAATTTCAATTTGGTTTCAAAGCCCTGGAGAATCTCCAGAAAAGATCATGATCAGTGGAACTCATGGAGGTGGGGGGCCTTTTGTCTTTGGAAGGAGGAGTGAGAATTAGACTGGTGATAGGATATATAGAGGTACTGGATTGGCTTTGGAGTGGGATAGGGTTGTTGTTGGATCTAAGACTGAGACAGGTTCTGGTAATGGAGGATTTGGCGGTGAAAATGGAGGTGGGTCGTCTGGTGGAGGAGGGTATGGAGGGAGAGGAGGTGGATTTGGATCAGATTCTAATAACACAGATGCTTACTATAAGAAAATTTTGTAGGCAGATCCTATTAACCCACTTTTGTTGACGAATTATGCAAGGTTCCTGCAGGAGGTTAGTATTGGATTTATACTTTTGTGTATTAAAATTCTTCTCCTGATCTAAGGATAAGCCTATGTCGTAAGTTTAGTCTTGATCCACCCTATGAAAGATGGTCATTGAACAACTATCCTTTTTCTTGTTCTCTTTTTTCCTTTCATGCTTCGAGAAATATGACCCAAGGGGCTGCACCTCGTAGAGCAGACTTCCTTTAATTTGTCTACAAGGTCCGAGAGGTAGTTATTCTACCAAATTTGCATGGCATTTGATCTGACCTATTCATCTGGAAGCTCATCTCATTCATTGGGTTAGAAGTTAAAACTCCGTTGACCTCACCATTAAACCAATGCTTCCTTTGTTTTGAACAAGGTTCTTCTTCCCAGATGATTAACTGCAATTATTTGATCTTAGTTTTTTATAGATCAAGGTGAGTTTGGGATTGGTCACTACTCCACACCTCCCCCACAAAAACTTGATATTAATTTTTTCTTCAATTTTATTCTTTCTTTTATTTTTAAAGAATCATGGACTCTTTGGAGATTGATTGTTATAGGCATCCTTCTATGCTGCGAAATTTGAACTTGTTTTAATTTAATAGCTTTTCACCGTTGTAACATAACTAATCATTTCATTAATTGCTTATTACTAGAAGGTGTAGTTATTACTATTAATATGAATCAAATTCATTAGTTAAGATTGTGTCTTTTAGGGCCTTATAATGGAGCTTTCTTGACTGGATATCGCCCATCAGGTTATATATCAGGACACAATGTTTATAAATTCACATAAAAATTATGAATACTGCTCATTTTTTGTCTATATAGGTGCAACAAGATTTGGGAAAAGTTGAGGAATACTATGGGAGGGCCATACTAGCAAGTCCGGGAGATGGAGATATCCTCTCTCTTTATGCCAAGCTGATATGGGATGTTCACGAAGATGCACCTCTTGCCAAAACTTACTTTGATCAAGCTACACTAGATGACAGGTTAGTATCTTTTCCTTCTCTCTATTGTTTTATCCAATTATTTACAGTCCTCTGTTTATGCTTTTTTCTTCTTTTGGATCTCTTTTTCTTGTTATTACATGCATTGCTTTGTTTGCATTTTATCCTTCCTTTTAGTTCGAGATGTTCTAGTGCAAGTCTAGGGATATGCCGAGATAAGGGTTTGGTGGGTTGTCATTATGATGCTTTTAAAAGCTCTATATTTAGCCATAGCTCATATACAGAGGTTGTGAAGATTCTATATCTTAAATGGCTAAACAAGATCTATTAGACCTATGGATTTTAATATATGAAACCATCTATACTTATGTTACCTGACTAATTGGCTCTCTTATGCAGCAATGTCCTTGGATGATATGCCCATTTCATATGGAATGTAGACATCAATGAAGCAGATCAAGATGCTTCTCGGCAGTAGAAAATGGCACCCTTAACCTATCATGGAGCTGTGACTATTGTAGCTAGCTGATCAAATCAGGGTCCTAATTGCAATTTTATTTCAATGAACGGAAGCGTCATACTTGTCATGCTACTCTGATTTTGCCAGTATGAGTGTTGTAGATTAAATTTTTGGTAGTACAAAATAATCTCTCTGTACATAAATGGGATGCCTAAATGATCTAAGCATGCATCATTTGAACAAAATATTGCAGCTTGAAGACTCTTGTATGTGATATGTCTCAACCCTATTCAAAGCTGTAAAGTGTGTTTTCTAATGATCTCCTTGGTATTAATGGTAATGCTTCTGAGGACAAGGGCAGTCCTTTGACCATAGCTCATATACAAAGGTTGTGAAGCTTCTATATCTTAAATGGATAAACAAGATTTGTTAGACCTATGGATTTTAATATATGAAACCATGTATACTTATGTTACCTGATTATTTGGCTCTCTTACGTAGCAATATTCTTGTATCATATGCCCATTTCATATGGAATACAAACATCGATAAGCAGATCAGGATGCTTCTCAGCAACGGAAAATGGCGCCCCTAACTTATCATGGAACATCGACTACTGCAGCTAGCTGATTAAATTAGGGTCCTAATTGCAATTTTGTTTCAATGAACAAAACCATCGTACTTGTCATGCTACTCTGATTTTTCCAGTATCAGTGTTGCAGATGAAATTTTTGGCAGTACAAAATCATCTCTCTCTACATAAATGGGATGCCTAAATGATCTTAGCATACATCATTTGAAAAAAATATTACACCTTGAAGACTCTTGTATGTGATATGTCTGAGCCCTATTCATAGCTGTAAAGTGTATTTTTTGATGATCTCCTTGGTATTAGTGGTAATGCTTCTGAGGACAAGGGCAGTCCTTTAATAGACTACAAGATGGGGCAAATGAATGGAGCAAAAATGATGGGAATTGAATAAAATCAAGTGGTCAACTGAAGAAGAATGGGGTTCATCTGAGGATGGGAATGCTCTTTTTGATGTATGTTCACATCAATTGAAATGGATTCTGGATGCAAATTTGATGGCATGGAAAGTGTCATATGTGACTCTGAAACAACACTTAAAAACTTCATGATCAACTGGTGCATACCTTTCAAGCTACGTGTCTAATAAGCATGAAGTCATATTGAGCTTTACTAACTTGATATAAAAAGCCTTCAAATGTCATGTAACAACTCTTGAAACTAAATTTGGAATTGTTTTTAAGTATGGCGAGTGAAAAGAGCCTTTGATGTGTGTAAGAAATTCAACGGACGAGCATTTTGGAAGTTGATTGAACAATTTCAACAATATTATGCAAATTACTCACTACCTTGCATTTATGGAATGTACTAGAACAATTTTGGCAATAAAATATTGTATGAGGTGCAAACTAGTTAAAACAATCAAAACATAATTGGAATAATTAAACAATAATTCAGATTTAACAAACACCCATTCTTGGATTTCGTGTTTCTTGGCTCTGTGATGAAAATAATGAAGGGAAAATACATGTTAATATGTTACTTGTGCTCTTTAATGGAAATTTTGTAATGAATGACTGAAAAATACATGGTGAGAGAAAAATGCATATTATGCTAATTGAGGAATGTTTTTCACTTGTTGAACTTACAGTATTGAATTTAACACACTAACACTTAATAACAATGAACTAACGATCTTCATGATGAAAATAGCAATATGGAAGATTTATCTGCACAATGAAAAAGACAATATGAAAGATTCCAATCACCTTTCAAGGCATTTTTTAAAATGTGGATATGAGAAAAGTTTGTTGTGGAAGGTGTTGTTTGTATATGAGAAATTTTAATTACGTGCCAATGCATTTTTTTAAATGGATGTTAGAAAAGGTTGTTGTTAAAGTGTTGTGCATATACCACTTCCAGATTTAATTTTATTCATTGAATTGCTTTTGTGATCATTGTTATATACCTTCACTTGCACTTTAGTCTGTGAGTCTCTATGTCCAAACCCTATCTCACCAGGATTCTTCTTACATTATCTCATTTTCACTGAGATTTAGTTTCTTTGGAATGTTCAGTTGGAGATTTTTACTTACCCACTTGGTAGGGGTGGTGGTGGGAGATTTAATAGGCAAACCATATAGATATTAAATCTCCCCACCCTGTGACAGATCCTTGCAGTACCATACTTAGTGCATCATTTAAATCTGAATCGAATACATAGAATCTGTAATTGAGATAGGTTTAGGTATGATTTATTTTGTTTGGGATGTTCAATTAGAGATTTCTACATTCAAAGAGTGTGGGTATGGTGATTTTGCTTCTGCTGATTAAATACATGCAATCTGTAATTAAAATAAGCTCAGATGTGAAAATGAAAGTGTGAATTTCCCATCCAGACCTCAGGTTAGGGTTTCTTGGGGTGATGTGAGGGTTTCTTAAACCCCATTAATTGGGGTTCAAGGAGAGTACACGACACAAAGCCCCCTTTGTGCGGATTCATTGGGTTAGTAGTTAAAACTCCATTGACCTCACCATTAAACCAATGCTTCCTTTTTTTGAACAAGGTTCTTCTTCCTAGATGATTAACTACAATTATTTGATCTTAGTTTTTTTATAGATCATGGTGAGTTTGGGATTGGTCACTACCCCACACCTCACCCCACAAAAACTTGATATTAAATGTTTCTTCAAATTTTGTCTTTCTTTTCTTTTTAAAGAATCATGGACTCTTTGGAGATTGATTGTTATAGCCATCCTTCTATACTATGAAATTTGATCTTTGTTTTAATTTAATAGCTTTTGGTTGTTGTGACATAACTAATCATCTCATTAATTGCTTATTACTAGAAGGTGTAGTTAAAGTCTTGTGTCATTGCTATTAACATGAATCAAATTCACTAGTTAAGATTGTGTCTTTTAGGGCGTTATAATGGAGCTTTCTTGATTGGATATCGTCCATCAGGTTATATATCAAGACACAATGTTTATAAATTCACATAAAAATTATGAAATTGAATAAAATCAAGTGGTCAACTAAAGAAGAATGGGGTTCAGCTAATGATGGGAATGCTCTTTTTGATAGCAGGTCACATCCATTGCAGCCATTTGGATTTAATGAACACCTATTCTTGGATTTCGTGTTTCTTGGCTTTGTGATGAAAAGAATGAAGGGAAAATACATGTTAATTTGCTACTTAAGCTCTTTGATGAAAGTTTTGTAATGAATCACTAAAAAATACATGGTGAGAGAAAAATGCATATTATGCTAATTGAGGAATGTTATTCACTTGTTGAACTTATAGTATTGATTTTAGCACACTAGCACTTTACAACAATGAACTAACAATCTTCATGATGAAAGTAGCAATATGGAAGATTTATCTGCATAATGAAAAAGACAATATGGGAGATTCCAATCACGTTCCAAGGCATTTTTTAAAATCTGGATGTGAGAAAATGTTGTTGTGGAAGGTGTTGTTTGTATATAGGATTTTTTAAAATGTGGATGTGAGAAAAAGTTGATGTGGAAGGTGTTGTTTGTATATGGGAAATTTTGCGATCATTCTGTGTAATCTTAATGTCGATAGATATGCCTACTAAGTGGTTCCACTTAATGGGGCATTGATTTGAGTATTCAATATATTTTTATTCTTTATCAAAGTTTTTTTTTTCGCTGTAGTTGCATTCTTCAATTTATCCCTTACCACATCTGGTGCAAATGCTAGTTTTAACAATTTGAGATGTAAGATAAATTAAGTGTTTTAACTTAGCGGAGAAGCTCATTTTACAGCGCAAAATGAGGATATTGTGTAATTTTGTTCATGCTCAACTTGGATTTGACACGTCTCTCTCTTAAAATAAAAATAAAATATTTTCTAAATAGAAAAGTATGTCTTCTATGATTAAAAGAAATTGAATATGCTATGCTTGTTTAGTTAGTTGCCCATATGATATAATATAATTTCATGTAAAGTAATTAGAAGTTAAAAAATGTGTGAGTAAAATGTTCAAACCTTATATTTTTCAGAAATATTTCAATACGGGATCTAAGCAAACTATTGAAAATATATGTTAACTAATTTAATTTATATAGAAAAATGTTAAAAGAAATTTTTAATATCCTATGTAATAAAATATTCAATCTAGATTATCAATAAAATATTTTAATACAAATAAATATGAATTTATACTTGAAAATATATTAAAAAAATCATTTTATTATGTGCTTATTAAATGCATATATTGAATAAAATGTTTTAAAATATATATACAATTTAATAAAAAAAAATTGAATGATCTCTGCCCATGTTCAATTTGTGCTAAATTTGTACTTAAGATAAAACATTTATTGTAAACATAATAAATATTTACAAGAGACCGAAACCAACCATCAAAATGACTCAGCAGAATCCACGTATGTAGTCATATCTATAAAAGTATTTGCAAATGAATGTTATTCCGATGGAATAACTGCAATATGCGGACTGCGCTTGCATACAGTGTTGCAAGAGTTTCCCGTGTCCACGGCGTCCACGTGACTGCCGTAATATTTCCTTCTTAGACCAAGAAATGGCGATGCAGAGGAAGCCTCGAGGAGAGGAGGAGGTCGCTTCTATTAGTGTGAACTATATGTTGTCAATTTATGTTGAATTTTTGATGTTGATGTTGATGTGGATGTTTAACGATAATCGCATACACATTCAACAAGTTAAAATGGTCCTAATTTGACTGAGACCGACTCTTTTGATTGTAAGTTGACTTCCGAATTTTTCGACTTTGAACTTCACGAAGAAGATTTGACTGGACCGACTTTTTCGAGTTTAAAGTTGCTAAGGATTTGACTGCATTAGGACGATTCGTTGGAGTTTAGTCCACCGACTATTTCGTGTAAAGTTGTCATGTTCCCACTTATTTCACTACCCATTCCGATTCCTTCGATTCGAAGGAACTCATACCTATAAATGTATTATTTTTCTACATGGTTTCCATGGAATTCCTCTCAATTCATTCATGCTCCCTCTCATGAAAATGTTGCAGTCTCAATAATTATCGTCCTTATAAGTCCATCAGAATAAATTAATGCCAATCGCTTGATAAAAGCAATGGATGTCCGGGGTGTTACTGCCATGGCCAAAGCTAGTGGAGCTGTGCATAGAGCAGAAAGTATTTGCGGGTTACCTCCTCTTCGCAGAAAGAAAGGAACATCACTTCGTAAGACAGCACAAGCTAATTCCCAAATTCAGTACAGGAACAGCTTAAGAAGAGCTGCTGTTAAAGCCGCGAGCTCCAACGACAATCCATTTGGTGCAGGTACTTTTTATTCGATTCTGTACAGTTTTCTGC
This sequence comes from Pinus taeda, assembly GCA_000404065.3. Taxonomy (NCBI): domain Eukaryota; kingdom Viridiplantae; phylum Streptophyta; class Pinopsida; order Pinales; family Pinaceae; genus Pinus; species Pinus taeda. The sequence goes on from APFE031383326.1 coordinate 18,546, forward strand.
TTTTCATAAATAAATATTTAATTAACCAGTGTTTTTATATCTAGTTGTTTATGAAATCCAGATTCTATTTTGAAAGCGTGGGAGGTGCACGGCGATGTTATTTCCAATTTTATAGCAATATATTACCGTAATTCCCAAAGAAAAGGGTGCTGAAAAAGTTTTAAACAAACAGGTGTAATAAATGAAATAAGCATCAAACCATTAATGACGGGATGCTATTAATGAAACTGTCCTGGCCTGACGGGATGTTATTAATGAAACTGTCCTGGCCCACCTTAACAACTCTATAGATTTTTTTTGTGAAAAAATATAAATCTACTTTCTGTTTTCATTCGGCGTTTATAATTTTATATTTATAATTTCCCATCTTTGCAAAAAGTATTTATGATTGGGTATTTCTACATACTGCCATGGAGAAAAACCTAGAAGGAAGAAAAACTACCCACTGAACCACATTCAATATATTGTTCAAAATTCTACCCCTACTTTAAAACACAATCCATATATAATACAATAGCTGATGTTACAACATAAAATAAACAATAAAATAATATTTACATTCTGTGTTAGTCTAACCTAAAAGTAATTACATAGCTATAATAAAACCAAGAACCATTTATAATTTTTCTATCGATACATGCTGTCAACAATTAAAAAGTGTTTATTATACCCTGTTCAGACATATTTTAACATTTGTTTAGAAAAAACCTACCCTTTGCAGATGATTCAGACAGAGTGGACGAGGAGATGATAGTGTTGAGGAAACGGATCCAGGAGCTGAGAATGCAGGAAACAAATTACTTGCCTCCACAGCACTGGATGAAGTGGGAGAAGGAATGGTCGGTTACGTATGCTTCAGACATTTGTCAATTCATGGGATGGTTGCAGAACATGTTGTATAACACCAGACCCGCCCTCGCCATCACTGCTTTGGCTCTGATATCGGTGAGCGTTCCCACATTTGTGTTGCTTCTCCTCTTTCAAGTCTCTAAATTCTCAGCTACTCTGATCGCATTTGTTAGGGAGTTTCTGACCAAATTATTGTTAGGGAGTTTCTGACCAAATTATTGCATATGTCATTGCATATGTAAGGTTGGAAATGGCATTTTTTTTTGGGAGTTTCTGACCAAATTATTGCATATGTAAGGTTGGAAATGAGCGAGGTTGGAAATGAGCGAGTAGTCCAAAGAAGTCTGGAAATTTAGTTTAATTTTTGGAAAATTTGGGTTAGAATTGTTAAATTTCAAGATTTTGTGTGTTTTAGAGGTTTTGATAATGTTGAATTCATTTTCACTATAAAAAAACATGTTTTAAGCATTCATAAAAAATGTGATTCAAGCATTTTTATTGTGAGATTTTTTCGAAAAACAATTGTCAGATTCCTAGTTATAATTATTAAGTTTCAAGATTTTATGTGCCTCAGAAGTTTTGATGATGCTGAATCCATCTTCACCATTAACAATATTATTCAACCAAACATAATTCAAACACTCCTCTAATAATTTTTTTTTAAAAACCAATCATCAAATTCCTATTAAAAATGAGCCTTTTCACCTACCATAAGGATATACACCATTAAGGGTTATGGATGATGTTATCTCACAAACATGTTTTTGTCTTGTTTTGCAGATTGTGAAAATAAAATTGCCTTCACTTTTATTTTGTAGTTTTTATAATATTTTCAAAAGCCACCGACAAAATAAAATAAGGATGGCTCCTGAGGCTACTCTGCTAGCCAACGATCCATGGCTATAGTTTAGTTCAATAATTGAGCAGATATAAATTATAAAATTTAGATCAACAACACAATGCACATAACATTATTCATAAAATTACAATGTAAGGGAAAGTAAGTGTGTTATAAATTAGATGTATTCCGCATTGGAATTTTATTTCTGAATTTATACAAAGATCTAATGGAGTATTTCTTTTAGTCTGATGTAAACTTCGCAGATCGATAACTTACAATCTCCGCATACATGAGACTGTACAATATCTTATTTCTGATTTTATATAAAAAGGGATCGATCATATCCCTTGATGATGGATGCAAGATGGTATATTTCAAACTTGATAGCTTATAATCTCTACATACCACTGAAAGGACATCTACATAGAACGAGGCTCATTCCTGTCTGCTACTTTTTGGAAAAAGGCAGGGTTCTTGGACTAACGGGACAATTTGCTGTTGAATGGGAAGAATATATATCGCAACTGAAAATGACAAGTATTATTTTGTGGGCGAAGTAGGATAGGATTACATGGAATGGTGTTAGATTGTTTAAATGACAGGTTTTGGTCAAATAAGCTTACTCCATCGTCGCTCAGGATCACATGGTGGATTTGGATTTTAAGTACAAGCGACTCTAAAAATCATAAATGTTGTGTATGGCTTGTAGTTAATAATAAGATTCTTACATAGGATAATTTCCATAGAAGAGGTATCCAAAATATGGGTGGGTGTGAAATATGTCATGAAAGTTCTGAAAAAGTGGTTTTCCTTTTATTTTTTCTGTTTGGGTGGGGTCTGTAATATGCTTAATTTAAGAGTGTCATGGGATAGTTCCTTTATTGGGGATTGCATTTCATAGAGGTTGATTGCATATCATAGAGGTTCTTAGATTCTAAGGTTTACATGGCCTTGCTTTTCTACATCTTGTGAGGTATATTGATAGCGAGGAATGTTAATATTTTTGAATATGAGGAGCCAAATGTGAGGGATACCTATGCTAAGGTATTTTTGAATATGAAGAGTCAGATGTGACGGATACCTGTGTTAAGGTATCGACTTTATTTTTGGACATTGTCTCTTCAATAATAAAAGTAACAAAAATGAGATGTTGTTCTAAGGATATTTAGAAAATTTTCCATGTAGGTTTTTTTACAGGGCTTCATTTTTTGGGAAATGCGGTAGTGGGATGCTAATCATCATAAGGCTTGGAGATTTGTATTGTTTCAAATGGTTCAATGGCATAGGCAGAAACACCACAGTGAAACTTTCATCATAAGGCTTGGAGATTTGTATTATTTCAAATGGTTCAATGGCATGGGCAGAAACACCAAAGTGAAACTTCTTGCCATATCAAAGTCTTTTGAGATTCCAAAGTAATTGTGGAGTGGGATAACTTGAGGAATGTTATATAGAGTTCTGCGTTCTCCAATTAGATGTACAAGATAAGGATGTTGATTGAACATTTTAAAAGGATCTCAATTTCCCATATTTATAGAGAGCAAAACCATGTTTCATATACATTGTCCAAATAAGGATGTAATATGGGGCCTCATCTTTTGGGAAGTGTGGTAGTGGGATGCTAATCATCATAAGGCTTGGAGATTTCTATTGTTTCAAGTGGTTCAATGGCATGGGCAGAAACACTAGTGAGAAACTTCTTGCCATGTTCTTGCCAAACTTCTTGCCATGTTCTTGCCATGTGGTGTGTCCTAACACCAGAGAAACTTCTTGCCATGTGGAGTGTCCTGGCCATAGAGGAGATCAAAGTCCTTTGAGATAGAAACTTCTTGCCATGTTCTTGCCATGTGGGGTGTCCTAACACCAGAGAAACTTCTTGCCATGTGGAGTGTCCTATCATGTGGAGTGTCCTATTTTGAGCGAGGTGACTAGCCTGGCCATAGAGGAGATCAAAGTCCTTTGAGATTCCAAAGTGATTGTGGAGTGGGCTAATTTGAGGAATGTTATAAAGAGTTCTGCGTTCTCGAATTGGATGTACAAGATAATGATGTTGATTGAAGATTTGAAAAGGATTTACATTTCCCACATTTATAGAGAGCAAAACCATGTTTCATATACATTGTCCAAAGAATGATGTAATACAAAGCTGTGACATAAGCTTCAGTATTTTTTAGAGTGGCATTTTCGAGGGGTCTAATAACTTCAAGATTTGATGGGTTGTTTTAAGACTTCAATCTTCTTCAAGATTTGATGGGTTGTTTTAAGACTTCAATCTTCATACATGGCATGGCATTGCCAAAAAAGACAAAAAAAATAACCCAAAATTCAAAAGGGTGACAATTCCTAAATCCACATTTTTTAGAAGACGAAGACTAAGAAATGGACAAGAATCATAAAAAAAAATGGAAGAAAAGAATCAACAAGGTTCCTAAGAAATAGACAAGAATCATGAAAAAATGGAAAAAGAGGATCAACAAGATTCCCATGTAAGGAGTGACAAAAAAAGCAAAATGAATATAAAAATCACAAAACATTAATCTAAGTTCCAAGAAAACAACATAAAAAATATGTACTAACCCAGGAATTATCCAAACAAAATGAGCACATATATTTGAGAATTCGAAATGAAATGGAAATTATGAGCACATACATCTGACAATAATAATGGCCAACCCACAAAAATTTTAGAAAAAAAAAATAAAAAAGAAAAATTCAGTTAATCTAAATAAATGTAATTTTAATTTGAAAATTTTATACACATTTTAAATAAAAACAATTACTTTTTACTTTATTTAAAACAAATAAAAAACACATTAACTTTATATTGCTACATGCAAGCAATTACTTTTTGTTTTATTTAAAACAAATACAAAACACATTAACATTATAGTCCTCCTTGCCCTTCAAGGTAGGTGAATGCAGATATTTTCTCCGGATCTTTTCATGCACAAAATGGGAACGTGGTTTCAATAACATATTCTATGTAGAGCTATGAATATTTATTATTTTTGGAGTATCAATTATAAAATTTATTGAATGAAAATAAATATTAATATTAAGATATTAAGATTGTATATTTTTTCTTAAAATGTTACAAGTTAAAATTTAGAGGAGGTTAAATGTGAACGTTTCTCTAAAATTTAGTATTGTTAAGAGGATCATTTGTACACAAATAAGAGGTCTCATAAATTATTATTATTATTATTGTCAATTAGATTTATTTCAGGTTGTTGGAAGGAATGGTTGTTTTATTTCAGGCTGTTTGGAAGGAATGGTTGTTATATTGGTTACTAAATTCAATTTCTTCAAGTGACATGATGATATTGAAATATTGTCCACCTTGAAAATGCTTAATAATTAAAAATATATGTTTCCTTAAGATCACATTATATAGATAGAGTATGCACACCTCTATACTGTTGAACGCTCAAATAAATTTAATAATTAAAATTTCGATTTTCTTCTAAAAATCACAAAAATAAATTATACCTAATGCCTCTAATGCCTCTGATAATCTTATGATAATATTATGATATTAAAGAGTTAAAATATGTATATTTTAAACTTTAAAAAAGAAATCTTTATCTAAAATGAATCCCTTAACGTTTTGAATTTCCTTCCAATAATATATATATATATATATATATGGTTATGATAAAGTATCATATCCTTAAAAAGGAACATGATTGCACCAAGGGGGCATTCATTGTCAAATGCAAAGCTATGAATATTTCATATGGATAAAGGCAGTTGTGGTGCACCTTCTTCTTCTCTTCGAAGGGAACCTGGACAGCTGCACCATAGCACGAAACACACAACGAAAATCCAAGCATTTTGCAAATGCCGTCTCCATCGAAGTCGAGGGGATTCCATTGCAAATGAACAATATTATGCTCTGACAAACTCTCTAGGTTGTTTGTCAATTCAATATTAAGTTCTTAACATTCCTAGTCATTGCACAGTCATTAGAATTATTGATATTCTGTGCACCAATGCTTTTAGTACGGATGCAATTGGAAAAATATGGCAATGTTTTATCCATTATCGAAGCTTTCTCCCTACAAGGGAAGCCTGGAGATTCGGCAAGTTAAATTGACGGTTGAAGTTAAATTCGGCAAGTTTGCAAGAACAACATCTTGGCCATCTAAAGCGAATTGCCGTTGCAAGCACATTTACACTCAGTGGAACTGAAATGGAAGCTAGAGATAATCAAGGTTTAGCAGCCAGTTTTGAAGCAGATGATTCATGGAGAAGCAAAAGACCTCCGCGGTTAATCATCAAGGTCTTTGCTGCGCCCTGCAGTGGTCTGGTGCGGAAGGGACACATTGAAGATCAAGGGGACTTCAATTTGGCCTGATGCAAAGGCTACAATGTCGCCTTAAACCCTTAAACTCGTAGGTTGGGTTTTCAAAGTTGAGGACATCCGTCAGAACTGCAGTCAACGAGGTTAACGAAAGCCCAAAGCCAGCGAGGCAGCTTAACGAAAGCCTACAGAAGGCGCATTTTAATTAGTCTATGTTATGGATTTGGAATTGGGTGATTCAATTTATAGGTTAGATTGTAATCAATCGACGTTTATCTTAATTATTGATTTAGTTAGTAAGTATATTCGTGAGAGATTAATTTTGTTTGAGATGTAAATTTCTATATATATTATTTTATTCTTTTAATTAATTATTTAATTGTATTGAATATATAAATGGATTAATATATAATATATATAATATAAAAAATTTAATTTATATAGAATAAAATATAATTCAACATATATTATTGGAATTTTAGATAAATGATTTTAACAAATATACTTTAAAAATAAAATAGCTAATAAAATGGTGACAATTTAAAATGTATATAATAAAAATGATTATCTAATTATATAATATATATATATATATTTTTTGTAATGGAATATAAATATTAATATTAATTAATTTTTTATTGATTATTTATTTATTATTTATTTATTTTAAAATTGAAACATATTAAAATATAGTTAAAAGTTTAGATGATTACACCTCTTTTTTTATTATTACATCACAAAGTAATTAATTTTTTTTAACTTTAATTTCAGATTGAAATTTATTTTTATCATATTTAATTATAAATTATTAAATTGGCTATAATTTTTTTTTACATATTTATTTTATAAATTAAATGGTATATAGTAAAATATTTCTTATTAATATATTTTAATATTATTTCATCCACTTCTATGATTATTTTTTTTTTATCTCGCTCACCCATCCCGAATTTAACAATAATATAGAAAAATGGTGGAATGAGGATATACAGGTTCAGGGGACGAGCATGTTCCTCCTGCATAAGAGATTGAAACATATCAAAATCAGGCTCAAAGATTGGAATAAGAATGAGTTTGGAAACATTTTTGAAGCCAAAAAAGTAGTGGAAAGGAAGCTATGACGAACATGTTCCTCCTGCATAAGAGATTGAAACATATCAAAATCAGGCTCAAAGATTGGAATAAGAATGAGTTTGGAAACATTTTTGAAGCCAAAAAAGTAGTGGAAAGGAAGCTACATGATATTAATCAGATCCTCATCACAAATGGCTTCAACGAAGGAAGTAAGGAACAAGCCAACAAGCATCAACAAGAATGGAAAGAATTATGCAAACAGGAGGAAATATTCTGGAAACAGAAATTAAGGGTACAATGGTTGAAATAAGGGGAAGGAATACAAGGTTTTTTCATAAATCAACCATGGATCAGAGGTCCCATAACAGGATCTCTAAAATCAAGGATCGACATGGAATCAACTCAATACCCACAAAGATATAGAAACAACTCTAGTTCAACATTTCCAGGGCATAGTAGAGGAACCTCTCTTAGACATATCACAATTCATTAATGACTTCACTAAGCACATTCCTAAGCTAGTGACAAGAGATGATAACCACAATATAAATAGGCCTATGAATGAAGACGAGGTGAGCGAAGCTATCAAAGAAATGCAAAATGGTAAGGCGCCAGGTCCGGATGGTTTCAATGTGGACTTCTTTAAAGCATGTTGGGGCATAGTCAAACAGGATATCCTTGATGTGGTGGAGGATTTGAGGAAAAACAGAACTGTTTTGAAAGCACTCAACACATCTTTCTTATCCTTAATACCAAAATAGGATAATGCTATGGCACCAGACAGATTCAGGCCTATAGCATTATGCAATGTGGTGTATAAAATTATATCCAAAATAATAACAAACAGGCTTAAACCCCTTCTAGTAACCCTTGTTTCTAAGGAGCAAACAAGGTATGTGGAAGGTAGACAAATTCTCAACAATATCATACAAGCTCATGAGGTGGTTCACTCTCTTATAAGCAATATGCAAGTAGGTATGATCATGCAACTTGACCTTGAAAAGGCTTATGATAAGCTTAATTGGGCCTACATAAGGAAAGTCCTATTAGCTTATGGTTTTGATCATAACTAGGTAAGATGGGTAATGACCCTTGTCACTTCCTCTAGTTTTTCAATCCTATTAAATGGTTCACCATTGAAGATCTTTAATCCTTCGAGAGGTCTCAGGCAAGGAGATCCCCTCTTTCCCTTCCTCTTCATACTCATGATGGAAGGTCTAGGATTAGCTATCAAAGCTGCCAAAGTAGAAGGCAAAATCCAGGGACTCAGATTAACCTGGAATGGTAATGCTTTGTCCCACCAATCGTTTGTGGACGACACTATGCTACAGGGCATACCTACAGTCAAGGAATCCCTAGCATACAAACAAGTCCTGAAAGAATTTTCAATGGCGGTAGGCATAGAGGTAAGCCTCTCCAAATCAAAGATTTTCTTTTTCAATACTAATATTGCTATTCAAAGAAATATATCCAGAATTCTTGGCTTCCAAAGAGAAATGCTACCTTCTAAATATTTGGGAGTTCCGTCAACAAACAAACCTTTGAGCAAGACAATTTGGGAGCCGGTGGTTAATAAGATAAAGAACAAAACTTGGAAATGGATAAGTAGGTCTTTGAACTTAACAGGATGGCTAGTGCTCATTAAATCTGTACTTCAATCTCTACCCATCTTTTTTTTTTTTTTTTTTGTCAGCCCTTCCAGCCCCTAAAGGAGTCTTGCAAACATGCAGAAATATCCAAAAAGATTTTCTTTGGGGTAAAGGTGAAGAGAAGAAAAAATGGGCCTTGGTAGCCTGGGAAAATATCTGCAAACCTAAATCACATGGAGGTTTGGGACTGGATGATCCTGCAGTACTAATCGAAGTTTTGGGGCAAAAATTATGGTGGAGATGGATAAAATACTTGACTTCCCCTTGGGCACAAATTTGGAAACAGAAATATGCAAATAATTGGCAAGATAAGGATCACATTAGAATATATGGGATTATCAAAGGCTCCCACATCTGGAATAAATCTTGGGAAAATAGAGCCATTGTTTAGAAACACAGTTTCTAGGAAATAAGAGATGGAAACCTTGCCTGGTTTTGGGAAGATAAGTGGCAACAAGAACCTAAGTTGTCAAGAGAAGATTTGGTATATCTAAAGAATGATATGGACAACAAAGGGTTACTTAAAGTAAATGAATTATGGGATCATGCAAACAGTGGAGGAAAATGGAGGATATGGAAAAAACTGGTTTATAGGGATAACTCCCCCTTGAAGGCACAGGAAGAAACTCTAACAACTACCCCGGAACAAAGGAAAATCCTGGTATCAGAAGATTCTAACCAGCTAAGATGGGGTAATAACAATGAAGGCACCTTTAACCTTAAAGAGGCTAAACATATAGCCCTTGGGCTTGACTTCACAAACCCTGGTCAGGTTTGGAAGGACCCATGGCAGAACCAAGGCTGGATGAAGATCAAACTGTTCATGTGGCTTGTGCAGCATAAGAAAATTCTCACCTGGGACAACCTACGAAAAAGAGGGGTTTTGGGTCCTTCCAAGTGCCAGCTATGTGAATCACAAGAAGAAACTATGGAGCATATTCTTAACCTCTACCCTTTTACCTCTACATTGTGGAATGGGATTGCTTCAATATTCAGACAAACAGACAAGGAAATGGGCAGCATAACCAACACTTTAAAGAAATGGAGGAAAAATTTCTCTAATTATGAAACAGTCAACAAAGCTTGGGGTTTAGCTCCAAGCTTACTTATCTGGGATCTCTGCAAAGAACACAACAACATAATTTTGAATAATAGGAAAGATTCTACCCAAGGCATCATGGATCAAATTTTAAAATAGATCAAGGAGACAATCAAAACCCTCAACAAATCACCCCTTAAGAATAACCCTTCAGATACTGGTGTTCAGATACTACTAAAGCTGGGTCTATAGGGGCTCATTCCTCAGGGAAATATCAAAAAGTCTCATCAAATTTCTGTTGTTAAAGACTTCTGGCATCCTCCCCTTCAAGGTTTTAGGAAATGCAACATAGATGGAGCCTCAAAAGGGAACCCGAGCATGGCTGGTTATGGTGGAGTCATAAGGGACGAGAAGGGTTGTATAGAAATCATTTTCCATAGCAATGTGGGGAAAGCCACTAACAACATGGCAGAGCTCATGGCCCTTGAGTAATGCTTAGAGATCCTAAGAGATGCAAATTTTCATAACATTATTATAGAGGCAGACTCGAAGTTGGTGATCAATTCGGTTAAGAAAATCAGCTATGGCTCTGCTTCGGAAAAGGTTTCGACACATTGGAGTCTTATTCAAGTGTATCACAGGATCCAATCCCACTTGCAGAATATGAGAACCATTCGTTTCACGCATGTGGGCCGGACAACCAATAAATTAGCAAACATCTTAGCTAATGAAGGAGCACACTCTGCTGTTAACAATGGTAAATATAAATGGACAAAGGTCCCCCAGGGCAGATTGAGGGAGGTTTGTCTCAAATAGGCGAACGAGGACTGTGAGCTCTATGAGAACAGGGGTTCCTGACAGAGCACAACTTTGGGGAAAGAGTGGCTTTTCAGTCCACATGAAAAAGCAAACCAGGGATCGCGGCCCAGAACACTACAAAGCCAGAAGGCTCAGGCGAGGAGGGACTGATAGCACGAGGAATACCATAAATTTCTTAGCAAAGCAGCGCGACAATTTACACAGGTGGGT
>APFE031383330.1:7806-68341 GCA_000404065.3 Pinus taeda
AGCTAATGTGTCTAGCACTTGGTCAATAAATGGTAATGGGAAATAATCTTTGAGGGTTTCTTTGTTCAATTGTCTGTAGTCAACACAAATTATCCACTTACCATTTTTCTTGGGCACTACTACCAATGGGGATACCCATTGACTGTTAGAGATAGGATAGATAAAATTGACTTTTAACAGTTTTTGTAATTCCTCTCTAACAATATCCTGAAGCATGGGGTTCATTCGTCTCTATGGTTGCCTCACTGGTTTGATATTGCTATCTGTATAAATATGGTCAGTGCATGTTTCAGGGTGGAATCCTTGCATATCGGTGTAGTCCCAAGCAAATGCTTTCTGGTATTTTCTCAATAATTGGATCAATTTCTCTTCCTGAGATGAGTCTAGGTGAGTGTCAATATTCAAAGTTTTTCTTGGACTAATCTCTATGGTCTTACTATGTGTGTTTGTGATGGATTGAATAGGAAAAATGTTGTGAAATGTTGTTTGCAAAGAATGAATGGTGCATGTTTCCTGAAAATTTTGTGCCAAAAGTTTCTCTGCATCATGGTATTGGTCATTCCTCAATTCTTCGGAAACATCAGGTTGAGAAAGGAACAATTCCACCAAATCATCATTATTATGTTCTTGAAAATCATATATTTGGTTGATGTTGAAAACAGATTGAACTTCTACCTTATCATTATATTTATCATCAAGCCATAAATTGTGTGCCACTGCTGGTGATTGTGCTCATGGGTAAAGAGTGAGTTGTTTTCTTTCAGTTCCTCGTGAAATGATCATATTACCCGATCTACATCCTATGAATGCATCAGCAGTTGCTAACCATGGTCTACCAAGGATGATAGGGTGTCCTCCTAAATTAGATTTTGGCTGAACAACTAAAAAGTCCACTGGATACTCCCAAGAGTCCAATGAAACAATTATGTCTTCCAAAATCCCTTCAGGAATCACTTTAGACCTAACAACGAGTTCTAGAACAATTGTTGTGTGCTGCAAGTTTGTGAGCTGGAGTGTTTTCATGGTTTCAAGAGTCATCACATTTATTGCGGCCCCGAGATCAATTAAGGTGTTTGGAATATGTATGTTGTTAATGATTGTAGTGACTCTGGGAATACTAGGATCAACATACTTTTCCATTGAAATGGTGTTTGTCATAAGGCCAGCTAAATGTCCAATAACATGAATGGTTTGTGGATCAAATCTTTTCCTAGTAGGCTTATTAAGGCACAGTTGTTTAATGGCTTTAGTATATATGGGAATGTCTATTATGGCTTGTAGTAGCGGAATTTTTATGTAGACATTCTTTAGCTCATCTAAAACATCAAACTGTGGTATAGACATGGGAAGTTTTGGTTAGACCAATCTGTCTAGAAAAGGTGGTGGATGCAATGGTTGCATTTGTTTGTGTTTGATGTCATCATTTGGTTTCTTTGAATGGGAGTTTCATTTTCATTTTCTTCGTTTTCTCCTTGTTTTTCAACTACTGGAGATTCTTTGCGAAGTACCTTCACAGACCTCAAATTGATATTTTTCAAGGGTAATGTGGGATATGAGGGTCCCTCATCTACATTATAAGTTGGTCTCTTTGTTTGTGTTTGATGTCATCATTTGGTTTCTTTGAATGGGAGTTTCATTTTCATTTTCTTCGTTTTCTCCTTGTTTTTCAACTACTGGAGATTCTTTGTGAAGTACCTTCCGAGACCTCAAATTGATATTTTGCAAGGGTAATGTGGGATATGAGAGTCCCTCATCTACATTGTAAGCTGGTCTCTCTGCTCTGTTATTTGGATTTGGTACAGGTTGAGCAGGGATTTGAGTAGGTCTAGGAGGTTGTGGGTTAGATGGAAGTTGTAATTGTGGTGGATTTATTGGTAGAGGAGCAGGTAATGCTTGTTGAGTTGGCTGGGATTGATGTGGGTAAACAACTTGCTGCTGAGGATATTGTTGATATGATTGAGGATATGGCGAATATGCCTGATGGTATTGTTGATATGGCTGCGAATATGGTTGGTATGGTTGAAGGTATGGTGGATATTGTTGAGAGTATTGCTGAGATTGTCTCCATTGTTGTTGTGGGTAACTTTGGTGTTGCCATGGCATGGGTACATTCCATTAATTCTGAGCATACATCTGAGCATGTGCAGGAAATTGTAAATTTTGGTTTGGGAACATACCTTGAGGTGGAGGTCTTGGCTGCCACGGTCTCTTTGTGCCCATAAAATACACATTCTCCATATCTGTATTGGCTGCCACATTACAATTCTGCAAAACCTTAACTTTAGAGCAATGAAATATATCATGATTTTCAGTACAAAAGGCACAAACTTGAATATTTTATAATGGGCAATCTTTTAAGGCATGCTTCTTCCGACATTTTGGACAAAAGATAGCCACCATTTGATCTTCCTCTTCCTGTCTTTTCTTAGCTTTAAGAGTGTCAATTTGGGTCCCTAATGTACTCAACAGATCTGTTTTGAATTCCTCTAACAAATTCCCTATTTCAGCTCGTGTGACACTAGCTGAAGCAGATTTTGTGGCGTTGGATGATATGGTTGTTTTTCCAATTTTTGCTTTTCTCCTAGAATACTTTTCAGATAGGTTAGTAATTTGTTCAAAAGGTAAGGTGGAAATATCACCTTTGCCCATCAAATTAAGATCATCTAAGTATTCCTCTCGAATGCCCTTCAAAAATATTGTTATAATGAGATCAAGAGTCATGGATCGATGTTTTGATTTTTGTAAGTTGTGAGCAAATCGTTCCATGTACTCCTCTAGACTTTCATCCTCTTGTTGATTCATCCTAAAGATATCATCTTTAGAATCCTTTGATATACAATAAGGTTGGTATTTCCTTACAAATATTCTTCGCATGCCATCCCAATCAATTATTGCATGCTCACCAAGTCCCATGAACCATCTTAGTGCTGATGCCTTTAATGTTGCTGGGAAGAGTCTACGCCTATGGGCATCATCTGTGTAACCATATGTTCGACATACAATGTCAAACTCAAACAAGAATGAATCTAGGTCTTCTGAAGCCATGCCATAAAAGTTTGGTAACACAGAAGGAGGTATGTTTTTCATTTTTATTTCCTCATCATGATTGTCTTCTAGTTCGTGGATATGAAATTTAAATGTTGATTCTTCCTCCTCTCCTTGATCGTGTTGTTGTTCAGGAGCGGGTCTTCTTGCTAATCCTCCTCCTTCCTCAAACATTTTTATAGATTCTTCTGGTGATTTGATTGTTTGTTTGGTATCGCTCATTCCAAAGAGTTGTTCTAGAGATTGTTGATTGATTTTTCTACTTTCTCTCTTTGCAGAAGATTCAGGGAGATGTTTCTTCTGAGATTCGTGTGCCAATAAGATTTGTCTCTCAATAAGTGTAAGTCTTTGGCCTAATTTGTGTTTATCCTCTAATATTTGTATGGTGGTTTCCTCAACTCGTGTTGTGTGTTGAGTTTTTCCTAAAGGGTCTCCTCCTGGTGATAGGTTAGTTTTTGGGTAGGGAGTTTTTGTGAATCTGCCTCTATTATCTCTAGATCTAGGCATAAGAAAACATGATTTCTAAAGTGTCCATCAAATCTATGTTGTGTTTTTGGTTTTTTTTTGTTGATTTAATTTTTTTTTTATATTTTGATTGATTTTTTTTTCGAAATCCTCTAACTATGCCTCCCCGGCAACGACGCCAAAATGTAGTGGCCAATCTAGGGTGCTAGATTAGACTAGATTTATTATCGACCAAGGTAAGTAAACTTCGAGGCATGCATCTAAAATATATAGACATAAAGGATTCCTAACTAAGTGTTTGTTGTGATAGGTGACAATACTTCTTTATAGAAGATTGAGATATGTTTCCCTTCACCTTAACACTCGAATCACCTAGGTTTTCTAACTGTCCTAAGGATACAACGTATGGCTAGACTGAGATTTTAATCCCTTTACAAGGATGTTGTGCACAAAAGCTTTGTCTAGTTCACACTGAAGCATTCATAAAGGAACCAAAAACAAACTGAACTTTAAATGCATAAACAAACAAATTCTATGGAGATGCTTTAAAATATAACGATGGATCAAATCTCTTACAAGACCTGGTTCAATGATCTAACAATAAGATCTTCAAGATATCACCATAAATAACATTTGTGAGAATTCATAATCAAATCGACAAAGTCATGAACATGGAAATAACATTAAACAGTATGCGGTCTATGTAAATTCAAAAGCTGCTAAGGAAACGAAATGAAAAGTATACCAATCCACGCAGGGCTCGTCCACGTTTCAATGGTACATTGGAATGAACTCAAGCAATGAGAGTATTAACGCATAGACAATGTTGGAGTAAAATCACAACTATATTCAAACGCTGAAGATTTCAATCACATATATGAATTCGGTTCTCAAAACAATACATAGAGATAATAATCGCAACTTGTCTCTGAAACAAAAATAATACAGAGTCTTTATCTACCTTCCTATCTTAAACGAATTCACATTCATTAAGTAGATGTTTCTGCTTTTACAGTGGAGTGATTTTTGGTCATTCTAATATGAACCGATTTCCAAAAAAAAGACAAAATGAAACCATTTTGGAAACCATGTCTTTTACTGCCTTTGTAACCAAAAGGCTGGGGTTTGACCCAGCGTTGACCGTATAACTAGGAGCTTTTGATCTGTTGTAAAATTGATTTTTCTCCATGCATGTACATTGAGGACCTCGTTCCTATCCATTTCTTTGGCTTGCCTGTCATGCCACATGTTAGATGATAAACCATTTATAGGATGTTATGTCTTCATGTAACCTTTTTGTTGAAAATTCCTAATTTCTAACATAAAAATTCATAAATTAACTTTAATGCAAACTAACAACTATAATGCTATTAACTAATCAATTTCAATGGATGTAAAGGGGTCTATGTAGGAAAAAGATAGACAAATAATGATGTTTTTAGAAGAAAAAGATGGTAATGGAATGGCACCAACAGATAGGTAGTATCTTATGCTCTAAGATTGTTAGCAACAAGTAAGTGATTAAAAGTGAGCATGCAAAATTTAAATTGGGTAAAGGAGGAAAGTTCTTGCAAAACATAAATCAAGAAATTAAAGAACTACACAAACTACTTACATGACATTGGTTATTGACCTTTATAATAAAATTGGTACAAAAGATAAATTAATGAAGCACTTCAACTAAAATTAATAGAAAATTAGTAGAAAATTGAGAACATGGTTGATGCACCATGTGCAACAAATGACCTTGAACACAAGGTTAATGCACCTTGTAACATAGATGATCTAATGCAAATAGTCGATGACACTTATAATACACATGACTTGATAATTGATACACAAGAAACAAAATATATGGTTGATAATTCCTTAACTATTTATGGGATGGAATCATGTAATGAATTGATGAAGCTAAGTTTTCTTGAAGATGAGTCAGAGGACTAAACAAGGAGTGATACCAGAAGCATTATAAATGAAATTAAACATAATTGTTTTTAAAGTTACAAAATAAAATTATCATGAATTCAAAGAATAATATTAAGTATAAAACAAGCTTTCCAACCCTATTATTAAACCTTCATAAGAGATTTGCACCACATAAGTAAGTCACCTTTCATATTCAACTTGACTATTTGATGGGAACAGCCCACACTCCAAGATATGACCTTATCCAAAGTCTGTCTGGCGCTGATTAATAATTTGTATTTGGATTGCAATT
Source organism: Pinus taeda (assembly GCA_000404065.3). Lineage (NCBI taxonomy): Eukaryota > Viridiplantae > Streptophyta > Pinopsida > Pinales > Pinaceae > Pinus > Pinus taeda. The sequence goes on from APFE031383330.1 coordinate 13,535, forward strand.
AGGCACTAATCACACATTAATCATGAGATATTTTCCATCGGTGGTTGAATCATTTATGACAAGATTTTAATGTGACAACTAACCTATACCTACCTCGGTTCTCGTTTTCCCACTTGTTCAATCAGGCAAAACCCTTGGCATTTTTGGTATTCTGTCATTTCTACTTTTCGTTCTGCATGGTGAGATTAGTGAGGGTTTGCTCTGGTAATAATTTTCGGTGCTATCTGCGAATGGTAATGAGCCACAGGCTCTGCCTATCCAGGTGGTGGTTATGCCCTTTTCTAGCACAGCTCTGTCACGCGTTCTAGAGGTTTGTCTATTCAACTTCTAGGCACAGATTGTTAATTTATTTATTGGAGCAAGGAAATGACCACTGGCTGGTCTGATCCAGAATTAAACAAGAATGCAACAAATTACAGAGATAACCATAAACACATATATTCAGCGGAAGTAACACTTCATTTCATTAACGTAAAATACTGAATATGCTTACAAACAATAATGGAAATAAACCAGCTAGGGCGATGGTAGCTTATCTCTAAGAAGAGATGTGGTGGCTACATGCCTCTGAACTATGTTACAATGAGGCTCGAATGCCTATTTATTATTAAGAAACAATGGAAAATCCTTAACATTCCAAAACCTAACCCTAGAAGATGAAACGCCAAACTATGGACCCCATTTGGGTAAATCGGTACATCAACTTCCCGGGGTCGTAACTTTGCCATACGATCTTTGTTTGACACGTATAATAGCTTGTTAGAAATATCTATCTAAGCACTACCACTTTGGGAAGGGAAACATTGGTCTGTCAGCCCATGTTGCCCCCAGATTTCCCAAGAAAGGTTGTTTAGGGCCTCGAAATGGCTCCGGAAGTTTAGGACCCGAAAAACTACTAAAAATACTAAGTTGTGCTACAATTAACGAAACTAAAAATGTTGAGAGAAGTAATAGTGGGAGACTAGGTGGACTTGGCAGGTGGCCACCAATATCCACCTGGATCATTCCTTCCCCCTTAGGAAGCAATGGTCCCCATTACGTTGACTTCCTCCATAAGATGAGGAAACTTTTGCTGAACTTGGTCCCTCGTGAGCCACTTGCCCTGGTGAAGGAATTGGCCTACTTTGACAACTCGATACAGTTGGATATTATGTTGGCGAGTGTTATTAATCTGTGCGTCAATGATTCGATCAGTTGTAGCTTGTTCCATGCAATATGAATTTAATTCTATGGGTGTGATCTATTCTGCAATGTCGAATGTGTCTAGCAATGGTGGAAGGTATGGCCGAAGGCGGTCCACATTAAACACTGGGTGCAGGCCAAGGAATGGGGGAATGTTGAGCTCAAATGCATTGTCTCCCATAGCCTTAGTAATGGTGTAAGGACGATATTGGAGTGGTCTATGTTTCCGATAGGCTCCAGTAAGGCATTCCTTTTGCAAATGCAACCAGACTTTGTCACCCACCTGAAACTTGTGTGGCACCCGATGTTGATCATGTCTCTACTTGTACTTGGCATTTGATTTCTCCAGAATGTCATGGAACTTTTGGTGAATATGTTGGATGTGCTCAATGAAGCTGATTGCCTTGTCTCTTTCGGACTGGACATGAGCCGAATCTGTGTGAGTAGCACCAAGTGGCATGGCCACATCAATGGGGCATAGTGGCTGGAATCTCAAGCCCACCTGAAAAGGGTTGTGGCCAGTCGAGCTGTGAAGAGCTCGGTTGTAGCTATGATGAACATAGGGGAGGCTCCCGTCCCATGTGTGTGGATGCTTTGAGTTGCACATGTGCAGAATGTGTACAATCATCCTACTGACAACCTCTCTCTAGATATCAATTTGAGGATGGAAGGCTATGGACTTAGTGAGTTTGGTGTCCAACATTAACGAGAGACTGGACCAAAATGTACAGAAGAACCGACTGTCCCAATCTGAGGTGATAGACTATGGGATCCCAAAGTGCACCCACACTCATTCAAAGAAGAGTTTAGCAGTGGCTTCTGCTATGATATTCTTCTTGCAGGCCAGCATAATGGCCATCTTCGAGAACCTGTCGACGACCATAAAAACACAATCATTTCCATGCTTAGTGGAAGGAAGGCCTCACATGTAATCCATGGAGATGGATTCCCAAGGTTGACTAGGGGTAGGCAGTGGGACATAGAGGTCTTGCTTCTTGATTGTCGGTTTGGCAATGGCACAGGCAGTACATGATCTGATGTACTTCCCAACATCCTGTCGAAGATTCGGCCAATAGAAATACTTTTACAGTAATGCCACCATTGAACCCGAAATGCCCATCAGCCTCACTGTATTGTGCTACCCAAATCATCTTGGCACGCTCGCCTGAAGGAACAGAAAGGCGACCCAGGTGGAATAACAGGGCATCTTGGAGGTGAAAATATGGAACATGTCGACCCTCTAAGAGTGTCTAGTTTGTGTGGCCGAATTCTGGGTCGCTTTAATAGAGAAGTGGCCAATCAGAAGTCTCGTGCCCACAAGAGTTGAGCACAATGGTTAACACCATGATCGGTGGTCGACTGAGGCAATATGCAACATTATTGGTGCTTCCCTTCTTATACTTGATATTGAAATGGAACTGTTGTAGGTATGTAGACCACTTCTGATCGCAATTATTCTGCAATTTCCCTTGGATCTATATGAACTGCAAGGGTCGGTGATCTGTGTGGATGACCGTTTCCTTCCGCAAAATATAATTCTTCCATTGTCGGTAGGCCTGCACAATGGAATTCATCTCTTTATTATAAGTGGGATACTTCTGGACTATGTCTGAAAGTGTTTCACTGTGATATGCCACTGGATGCCCATGTTGAGTAAGGACTTCCCCAATAGCATAGTGCGAGGCATCTTTCTTGACCTCAAATGGTTGTTGTAAATATGGTAACACAAGCACTAGTGTCCTGCGGTAGAAGTTGGCAAGACCTAGAAAGCTACGGAACTTTGTGAGAGTGGTTGGAGATGGCCAATACCGAATGACTTGGATCTTGGCTAGATGCACATGCACCCCCTTTTCATCAACAAGGTATTCTAGATACTGAACTTGGGTCATGCCAAAAGTGCATTTCTCAAAATTGGCGCATAGCTTGTGTTGCCGCAGTGTTTGGAGAACCTGTCGGATGTGGTTGAGGTGATCTTTCCAACTCTGTCTAAAGATCATAATGTCATCCAAGTATACCACTACAAATGAGTTGGTGAATGGACGCAAGATGTCATCCATTACCCTCATGAACGTTGTAGGAGCATTCATCAATCTGAAAGTCATAACCAACCATTCGAAAAGGCCCTCCTTGGCTTTGAAGGCAGTCTTCCACACATTAGAGGGTTCAATTGGTACCTGGTGATATCCTAACTTCAGATCGATCTTGATGAAATATTTCTCCCCCTTTAGTTAGTTCAGGAGGTCATCAATCCGCAGGATCAGGTACCTATTACAGAGAGTGATCTTGTCCAGCACCTGAGAGAGTGATCTTGTCCAGCACCTGATAGTCAATACAGAGTCTCCAAGTCCCATCCTTCTTCTGTACCAACATGATTGAGCTCCCACAAGGCAATGAACTCAGACGGATGTGACCTTTCTGTAGGAGCTCCTGAATCTGCCTCTTGACTTCATCGTTCTAAAGAACGAAGCACCAATAAATTGGTCCATTGGGTAGCGGCGCACCTAGGGTCAGATCGAGGAGTGTTTGACCTGACAAAGCAGAGGAATGCTTGCGGGGGAGGTGAATATGTCCTCGTACTCCTCCATCACCTTGCCCATCTGTAGTTGTTGTGCAGATGGGCCCTGTTTGGAGGCCGTGGACACCGTCTTCTTCTTTCCTTGAGAGTGTAACATCAGGAAAACAAATTTCCCAGTTTTGGAAATGAGCTTACTACATTACTTTGCAGTAATAAAAGAGATGGCAGTAGGCAGTGCTACCTCTGGTATCCTATACAACTTATTTCCCAATGTAATAATAACAACACGGGGCCTTCATTCATACACAGCATGCCGCTTCCATAAGTATGGTTGTCCTAATAATACATCACAAACTTGAAGGGGAGCAATGTCACACAATACCTCATCTGTGAAGGGCTTGATGTTTTATGGAAGGCAACACTGCTGGCTCATGCGAAGATCCCATCCTTGGTGAAGCCACCCAATGGTGTACGGTTGTTGATGTACTATGGTCGGTAAATCCAACCACTTCCAACCTCTACCGGAATGAGGTTATTTTGGCTCCCGCAACAATGAGTTGTAGCGGGGAGCCCTTTACCCACATCTGGGAGTGGAAGAGACGTTCCTCCTCCTTTGGATCTTCGGGTTCATTTTTTTGGATCTTGGCGGTAGCAACAGTGGTATTGGGATCTGCATCAATGATCTACTTCCCTTTGTCACTCCCCTTGTTGGGTTCTGACACAAAGTCGGAACATGCATCTGATTCTAAAACCTTTAGCTCAGCCACCAATGACTGCTTGGCCCGACACTCACTTGTGTTGTGAGTGGAGCTCTTATGGAACTCACACCATTTTCTCGTGTCCCTTTTCGGCTTCGCGATGTTGTTCCTTGCTTGCAGCTTTGGCAGGTTGTCTTGGGCTACCCGCCTTGGATTTGTCCTTTGTTCTGTCGTTTAGGGGAACCTTTCCCTTGCTTCAAATTTGCAGATCCCAAGTCTCGCTTCTTTTGTTTAAAGTTTTGCTCGACCTTGACAACATATCGGTATGTTGTGCCGAGAAAAGAGACGTTCAGGAATTATATTTCTTCCTGGATGTACTTGTGCAGGCAACTGTGGTATTTGAGTATCAAATGCTGCTCCAAATTCTTGATACCCAACTTTGTGCGAAGGGTATGGAAAAGATTGGTGAACTCCGGCGTGTCTTGGTCCCTTCCCTACCACAGCATGGTCCACTTTATGTATTCATCCTCATAGCTTCTGACAGGGTAGTACTTCTCCTTGATGGCATCTCGGAATGAATTCTAGGTGGGTGCGGATGAAAATAGTGAGTCGGTATTTTCATCCTTCTACTCACAGTAGGTTTCCCAGCAGTCCTTGACATGGGGGGCTGCTTTGAGAAGAGTGAAAACAATCTTTTCCTGACTTGAAAATTCATGAATAGAAAAATAACCCTCTAGTAGATTTAACCATTTATCTATGGCCTCTGCATCTATCTGACCCTCAAATACGAGGATTTCAAAATTAACTTGTACCTTAAAGGGCATGTCGTTTCCAGAGTAGTTGCTGGAAGCCGATGCGTCGCTTCTAGGTAGCCACTGCAGGATCTGGGCAAAGCTGTCCATCAGCATGTTCCGTTGTCGCTAGAGGGCTTCTTCGAGCAAGATTTTGATAGGATCTCCTGCCCCCTCGTCTTTCTTCTCATCCGCCATGGGAGCCCATCGATATTTGTGAGGTTGGTCTTGCAAAGGTTTGACCAGTTCAAGTGCTAACTCCTTATATCTTGACCTCGTTCGGGACATGCAAAGAAAAACAGAGAAAAAGCAGACTGCTTTGATACCACTGATCCAAACTTAAACAAGAACCCAACAAATTACAGAGATAACCATAAACATAGATATGCAGCAGAAATAAAACTTCATTTCATTAATGTAAAATACTGAAATGTTCTTACAAATAGTAATGGAAATAAACCAGCTAGGGTGATGGTAGCTTATCTCTGAGAAGAGATGTGGTGGCTACATGCCTCTGAACTGTCTTACAATGAGGCTCGAAGGCCTATTTATTGGTGAGAAATAATGGCAAACCTTTAACATTGCAAAACCTAACCCTAGAAGATGAAATGCTAAACTGTGGGCCCTGTTTGGGTAAATTGGTACATCAACTTCCCGGGGTCATAAATTTAGCATATGATCTCCGTTTGATGCATACATGTAATCCATGGAGATGGATTCCCAGGGTTGACTAGGGGTAGGCAGTGGGGCATAGAGGCCTTGCTTCTTGATGGCCGGTTTGGCAATGGCACAAGCAGTAAATGATCTAATGTACTTCCCAACATCATGTCGAAGATTCGGCCAATAGAAATACTTTTGCAGTAATGCCACCATTTTCTTGACCCCGAAATGCCCAACAACCTCACTGTATTGTGCTTTCCAAATCATCTTGGCACACTTGCTTGAAGGAACAGAAAGGTGACACAGGTGGCATAACAGGGAATCTTAGAGGTGAAAATATGGAACATGCCCACCCTCCAAGAGTTTCTAGTTTGTGTGGCCGAATTCTAGGTCGCTTTTATAGAGAAGTGGCCAATCAGAAGTCTCGTGACCACAAGAATTGAGCACGGTGGTTAACGCCATGATCGGTGGTCGACTAAGGCAATCTGCAACATTATTGGTGCTGCCCTTCTTATACTTGATATTGAAATGGAACTGTTGTAGGAAAGTAGACCACTTTTGATGGCAATCATTCTGCAATTTCCCTTGGATCTATATGAACTGCAAGGGTCAGTGATTTGTGTGGATGACTGTTTCCTTCCCCAAAATGTAATTCTTCCATTTTCGGCAGGCCTGCATAATGGAATACATCTCTTTATTATAAGTGGGATACTTCTGGACTATGTCTGAAAGTGTTTCACTATGATATGCCACTGGATGCCCATGTTGAGTAAGGACTGCCCGAATAGCATAGTGAGAGGCATCTGTCTTGACCTCAAATGGTTGTTGTAAATCTGGTAACACGAGCACTAGTCTCATACAGAGGCAGTCTTTCAACTCTATGAATGCCTTCTGTTGAGATTCAGAGCAAAAGAATTTTTCTTTTTCTCCTCCCTTGGTGACTTGACTCAAGGGCCAAGTGATATGGGAAAACCCCAACACGAACATGCGGTAGAAGTTGGCAAGACCTAGAAAGCTACGGAGCTCTCTCAGAGTGGTTGGAGATGGCCAATCCCGAATGACTTGGATCTTGGCTAGATCCACATGCACCCCCTATTCATCAATAATGTATCCCAGATACTGAACCTGGGTCATGCCAAAAGTGCATTTCTCCAAATTGGCAAATAGCTTGTGTTGTCGCAGTGTTTGGAGAACCTGTCGGATGTGGTGGAGGTGCTCTTCCCAACTCTGGTTGAAGATCAAAATGTCATCCAAGTATACGACTACAAATGAGTTGATGAATGTCCACAAGATGTCATCCATTACGCTCATGAAGGTTGCAGGAGAATTCATCAATCCGAAAGGCATAACCAACCATTCGAAAAGGCCCTCCTTGGCTTTGAAGGCAGTCTTCCACATATCAGAGGGTTCAATTGGTACCTGGTGATATCCTGACTTCAGATCGATCTTGTTGAAATATTTCTCCCCCGTTAGTTAGTCCAGGAGGTCATCAATCCACAGGATTGGGTACCTATTACAGAGAGTTATCTTGTTCAACACCTAATATTCAATACAGAGTCTCCAAGTCCCATCCTTCTTCTGTACCAACACGAACGAGCTCCCACAAGGAAATGAACTCAGACGGATGTGACCTTTCTGTAGGGGCTCCTGAATCTGACTCTTGATTTCACCATTCTCCAGAACGGAGCGCCGATAAATTGGTCCATTGGGTAGTGGCGCACCTAGGGTCAGATCGATGGAGTGCTTGACCTGATAGTGCAGAGGAACGCCTGCGTGGGTAACATCAGGAAAACAAATTTCCTGGTTTTGGAAATGAGATTACTACATTACTTTGCAGTAATCAAAGAGATGGCGGTAGACAGTGCTACCTCTGGTATCCTATACAACTTATTTCCCAATGTAATAATAACAAGACGGGGCCTTGATTCATACACAGCATGTCGCTTCCACAAGTATGGTTGTCCTAATAATACATCACAGACTTCAAGGAGAGAAATGTCACACAATACCTCATCCGTGAAAGGGCTTGATGTTCTATGGAAGGCAACACTGCTGGCTCATGCGAAGATCCCATCCTTGGTGAAGCCACCCAATGGTGTACGGTTGTGGATGTGTTGTGGTCGGTAAGCCCAACCGCTTCATGACGTCTGCTGGAATGAGGTTCTTTTGGCTCCCGCTATCGACAATGAATTGTAGCGGGGAGCCCTTTACCCACATCTGGGAGTGGAAGAGACGCTCCTCCTCCTCTGGATCTTCCGGTTCATTTTTATGGATCTTGGCAATAGCAACAATGGCGTTGGGATCTGCATCAATGATCTGCTTCACTTTGTCATTCCCCTTGTCAGGTTCTAACTTAGAGTCGGAACATGCATCTGATTCTGAAACCTTTAGCTTAGCCACCAATGACTGCTTGGCCCGACACTCACTTGTGTTGTGGGTGGAGCTCTTATGGAACTCACACCATTTTCTCATGTCCTTTGAGAGCTTCGCGGTGCTGTTCTCTACTTGCAGCTTTGGCAGGTTGTCTTGGGCTGCCCGCTCTAGGCTTTGTCCTTTGTTTTGTGGTTTAGGGGCACCTTTCCCTTGCTTCAAATTTGTAGATCCCAAGTCTCTTTTCTTTTGTTTAAACTTTTGCTCGAGCTTGATGACAAATCGGTATGTTGTGCCGAGCGAAGAGATGTTTAGGAATTCTATTTCTTCCTGGATGTACTTGTGCAGGCAACCGTGGTATTTAAGTATCAAATGCTGCTCTGAATTCTTGATACCCAACTTTGTGCGAAGGGTATGGAAAATATGGGTGAACTCCGGCATGTCCTGGTCCCTTCCCTGCTGTAGCGTGGTCCACTTTATGTATTCATCCTCATAGCTTCTAACAGGGTAGTATTGCTCCTTGATGGCATCCCGGAATGAATTCCAGGTGGGTGTGGCTGAAAATAGTGAGTCGGTATTTTCATCCCTCTACTTACAGTAGGTTTCCCACCAATCCTTGACGTGGGGGGCTTCTTTGAGAAGAGCAAAAGCAATCTTTTCCCAACTTGAAAATTCATGAACAGAAAAATAACCCTCTAGCAAATCTAACCATTTATCTATGGCATCTGCATCTATCTGACCCTCAAATATGGGGATTTCAAAATTAACTTGTACCTTAAAGGGCATGACGTTTCCAGAGTAGGTGTTGGAAGTCGATGCGTCGCTTCTAGGTAGCCACTGCAGGATCTGGGCAAAGCTGTCCATCAGCATGTTCCGTTGTCGCTCGAGGGCTTCTTCAAGCAAGATTTTGATAGGATCTCCTGCCCCCTCATCTTTCTTCTCATTCGCCATGGGAGGCCATCGGTATTTGCGAGGCTAGTCTTGCAAAGGTTTGACCAGTTCAAGTGCTAACTCCTTATATCTTGACCTCGTTGGGACATGCAAAGAAAAACAGAGAAAAAGCAGACTACTTTGATACCACTGATCCAAACTTAAACAGGAACCCAACAAATTACAAAGATAACCATAAACACAGATATGCAACGGAAATAAAACTTCATTTCATTAATGTAAAATACTAAAATGTGCTTACAAACAGTAATGGAAATAAACCAGCTAGGGCGATGGTAGCTTATCTTTTAGAAGATATGTGGTGGCTACATGCCTATGAGCTGTGTTACAATGAGGCTCGAAGGCCTATTTATTGTTGAGAAATAATGGCAAACCCTTAAAATTGCAAAACCTAACCCTAGAGGATGAAATGCCAAACTGTGGACCCCATTTGGGTAAATTGGTACATCAACTTCCCGGAGTCATAACTTTGGCATATACTCTGCGTTTAACGCGTACATTAGCTCATTAGAAATATTTATCCAAGCAATACCACTTTGGGAAGGGAAACATCAGTCCATGCACCCATGCTGCCCCCAGATTTCCCAAAAAAAATCATTTAGGGCCTCAAAATGGCTCTGGAAGTTCAGGACCTGAAAAATTGCAAAAAATAGTAATTTGTGCTACAATTAAGGAAACTGAAAGATGCTAAGAGAAACAATGGTGGGGGTCTAGGTGGATTTGGCAGGTGGCCACCAATATCCACCTAGATCATGGCCTTTTCTAGTGTCTCAATTGTTCCTATTCTGCTATTTATTTGCTTTGCTACAGTTTTGCTGCTAAATTTTTTGTTAATGTCTCTGCATGCTCCAGGTTACAGGCACGGTGACCTCGCTCTGCTCATATTCCTCAGGTTATTTAACTTTCCATGCTTCATTTCTATTCTCGTCTAGTTCCAGCGCTAACAATGTGTTGCCCCTTTGGTCTCAGGTGGTCTCCGTGTTCTGTGGCTCAATGGCCTATGTTTTCTTTGTGCAAATAAGTATTCAGGTAGTGGTTTTGTTATCCCCTTTGCTCAAGTTATATTTCTGTTCGTTCTCTTTTATTCGCAGTTGAACTAACAGGTTTTGACTACTCTAGTCTCGCAGGTTAGCGTTCGACCTTGGACATGGACAGTTTCGAACTCTTGAGTTCCTATCTAGTAGGCTCTATCACTGTATTCTTCTTATGGTTGAAACTAGGGTTTGTAGGTTTCATTGGTTAAGCCACAACATTCATTTGTTGTTTCTTCGCTTACGTCGCTATGCGACGTGGGTTCACCTCCGTTACAACCCTTATTTGTAATTGTTTCGTTATAACTATGTAATGGGATACTAGGGTTGACTGTATCAAACCCTCGACTAGGGATTACCTTGTTTCATGGACATTATTTTCTTTAACTTTGTCCAGCAATGTAACAATGAACTGTTATGTAATAACAAACATATATTTTTTTCTTATTCTGTTGGAAATGAAAAGAAATTACGTTGAGATAAACTGTCACTGGTTACCTCTATTTGGGGTTTATCCACTTGGCACTCAGGTGTTTGTTTACTGGCTCAGTCTGTTGTGCTGCTTTAGATTCTTCCCGCCACAGGCTTATTTACTGGTTGTCCATTCTCATCTTTGGGAAACTCGTATACATTCGATTTATCAATACTCTGTTCTTTAAGAGAGGAAATGTATGAAACTGTATGCGTGCACCATATTTTCCATTCTGAATTACTTAATGGTTAAGAAAAAAAGAAATATAGATACACAGTATAAGATTATTACAGATGGATGGATTCGAAAACAGACTTGTTCTTTGTCTTTGATTACAATATGGAAAATGTTGAACCCCTCGAATGATTTTTTATTTTACATTTATATCTCTGTCCACAGTTTCCTGAACTGTGTAGTTACTTTTTCAGTTGCAATTCTTATTAGTTACAAAACTATTCATATATTCGGTTCTTCCTGTACTACAAGATTTTACATTAGACATATTTATCTTTTTCGCCTAAAATGAAAGAACAGTTATCAAACTATTATATATTAAAGACAAAACAAATAGTGACCCTTACCGAACAAACTGTCCCTAACTAATACTAAGATTAAAAAGAAAAACAAAGCCCTACATCCTACATTGACAAACTGAACATAAAGAAACCAATTTGGTAATAAAAATTTCTACCTTGTCGGAGACCAATACCAAGTCATGGTGCCCTAGCTAGATGCTCCTGCATCATTTTCTCGGGGTGAAAGGAAATCATACTCCGGTCCATGAGCTTCTCGACTGAAGAACTTGCTTGCTCTATTTTCCTAGCATCAAGCCATGAACTGTCCTCAATAGGACGGTTCTTCCACTTGACCAAGTATTGCAGATACTCCTTCTATTGAGTTCATTTGGCCACCTGAGTGTCGAGGATTCTCTTGATCTCGAGAGGCTAAACATAAGGCATTTGTCTCATCCAAGTTTCACTTCCATCTTGGGTGTCCTATGCAGGCTGTGTGGTTTGGTCTTCTTCTTTTGGGTCAGCAGTGTTGGGAAACAAGTCTGCTACATTGAAGATGGGCGAAATGCCTATCCCTAGTGGTAGTTGTATCTCATAGGCATTCACTAAAAATTTCTAGAGAAATTTGCAGGGACCTATCTTCCTTTAATTCAACTTGTTGTGTGCACCTGTAGGGAAGCATTCCCTTACGCAAATGTGTGAGGACTTCATCTCCCACATTAAACTGCACTTCCCTTCGCTTTAAATCTACCTTCTGTTTATATTTTTGGATGTTATCTTGCAATTTAATTTTCACCTGCTCATGCAAATCTCTCATCGCGTTAGTGAAATATTCCCCATATGCACTTCGCCTTTCTTGTTGTCCGAGATCTTGCAACTCATGCACTCCACGAGGACGCATGTCGTACAAGATCTGAAAAGGAATGCAACCCGTGCTGCAATTGGGCAAGCCGTTATAAGTGAACTCTACCTCGGCAAGTACTTGATCCCACATTTGTGAATTCTCACCAATCAACCTTCGTAGCAGGTTCCCCAAACTTCTGTTTAGCACCTCTATTTGGCCGTCGGTCTGTAGGTGATAAATAGAGCTGTAACTCAACTGTGTATCCATCTTCTTCCACATGGTGCGCCGAAAATACCCTGTGAACTTCACATCCCTGTCAGAGAGAATAGACTTAGGCAAACCATGTAGCCTTACAATCTCTGTAAAGAAAAAGTGGGCCACTTGAGTGGCATCGCTGGTTTTTCTGCAAGGGATGAAATGCACCATCTTCGAATACCTGTTCACTACTACCATCACCGAGTCATAACCTCGTTGTGTCCTTGGTAGATCCAAGACGAAGTCCAAGATGAATGAGTCCCATAGTCTAACTGGAATAGACAATGGTGTATACAATCCCATGTTTTGACTGTGACCCTTTGCTAACTGACACGCTTTACATCTAATCATGAATCAATATACATCCCTTTGCATTTTTGGCCAAAAGTAGAAATGGCTGAGCTACACAAGTGTCTTGTCTGTGCCAAAATGTCCCGCTACACCTCCATTGTGGTTTTCCCGAATAATATTCTCTCTCATCGAGCGGTCAGGAATGCATAATTGTCCTCCTCTAAACAACAGTTTTTCTTACAAGTTATATTCCAACCATGTACTATTATCTCTCACCAAAGGGTTCTGACATGCCTCGTAGGCCTCCTTAAAGTCTGTGTCAGTCTGATATAAATCTTTCAAGTGCTCAAAACCCAGCGCTTGTACAATAATCTCCTACAAATGTAAGGCCCTCCTATTCAATGCATCCACCACCTTGTTGGCCTACCCGCTGATGTGTTTCAACACAAAGGTGAAACTCTACAAATATTCCACCCACTTGGCATGTTTGCGATTCAGCTTGTGTTATTGCATCACATACTGTAGTGTAGAATTATCCGAAAACAACACAAATTCATTTTCCAACAAATAGTGTCTCCAATGCTTCAGTGCTTGGATGACAACATAGAATTCCTTGTCATAATATGAATATTTATGCCTGCTTTCATTCAACTTCTCACAAAAAAATGCAACAGGTTTATCCTCCTGGCTAAGTACAGCTCCAATAGCCATACCATTAGCATCACATCAAACCTGAAAAGGCTTTTTAAAATCTGGAAGTCTCAGGATCGGTCTCTCTGTGATCTTTTTCTTTAGTAGCTGAAAACTCCTCTCTACTGCATCAGCCCATCGAAAAGGTTGACTGGCCTTTTTTATAGTGTCCAACATAGGTGTGTAGATTTCACTAAAATTTCTTATGAATCTCTAGTAAAAACTCGCCAGTCCATGAAAACTACGTACCTAAAATAAGCTTTTCAGGGATGACCAATTGACTATCATTGCAATCTTTTCAAAATCCATCTTCAGCTCATTTTCTACTATTACAAAGCCAAAATAAACCAACTCCTTTTGCAAAAAGTACACTTTTTCAAATTTATTAGCAGCTTATTCTGTTGCAACTTTTCCAGCACTTTTCGAACATGTCGAAAGTGTTCCTCCCTTGTCTTGCTGGAAATTAATATGTAATCCAGGTACACTATCACAAAATTTCCGATGTATTCTTTCAACATTTCATTCATTAACTGCATAAAGGTACTGGGTGCATTGCTCAGTCCAAATGGCATGAATAGCCACTCATACAGTCCCTCATTAGTCTTGAAGGTTGTTTTCCACTCATCCTCCTCTCGAATTCAAATCTGATGATACCCACTTTTTAAATCGATCTTAAAAAAATATCCTGCCCCACTTAGGCAATCCATCATGTCGTCCATCTGTGGCAGTGGAAACCTACACCGGATGGTGATTTTATTGATGGTCCTTGAGTCTGTGCACATTCGCCATTCTCCTCCTTTCATGGGAGAAAGAACCGTTGGAACTGCGCAAGGGCTCAAAATCTCCCTTATCAACCCTTTATCTAGCAGTTCCTACACCTGCTTTCTAATCTCCTCATTGTCTTTGGGGCTAATCTGATATGCTGCCTTATTCGGCAAGCTTGCTCCGGGTATGAAATCAATAAGGTGACTTATGCTTCTTTTGGCGGGTAGTTTATCCAGCAAATCTTCCACCACTATGTTCGTAAACTCCTGCAACATCTGCTGAATTTCTGTGGGAAAATCTGACACCTCTGTGTGTAGCAGTATCGTCTTTGCTCTTCTTACAATAGCATAGCTCACCTCGCTATGCTCAACTTTTTTCAAAAACTGTTTTCCCCTTACTAACAATACTCTTGTCTCACTTGTTCTCGCTGTCTCTTCATCTTTGGCGGGCACAAGCGTATGCTTGATCCCATATTTGACAAACTTATAATAGTTTGTCTTCCCCTCATGTACCACTATCCTGTCATACTGCCATGGCGTGCGTAACAATATGTGACATACATCCATCGGCATTATGTCACAAATGACCTTACCCTTATATCTACCGATATGAAATTCCACTTCTCATTGTTCATCTACCAGCAATTAATGGCATTTTTGTAGCCATAAAACTTTGTAAGTGGTGGGATGTTTCAATCACTTCAACCCCAACTTTTCCACCATCTCTGTGGCCATCAAATTATCTATACTTCCATTATCAATAATCAACTTACAGCACTTACCATGTGACTTACAAACCGTCCAAAACAAATCTTTCCGCTATGTTTGTTCAGTTGTTTCTTTGGCCGGCTTCAACAACACCTTGTTACAAACCAGGGCTTCCCTTGTTTCTGGAGCATTTTCTACTTCTTGGGGAGGTGCCTTTGCTTCTTCTGGTTGTGTGACATACACAACCCTCTATCTGGATTGGCCTGCATCAAGGCATTCAAACGATCTGTGTCCCCACTTGTGACACATGTAATATTGAAAACCAGCTCCTCTGCCTCAGCCATTTCCCCTACCTTGATGATATGGCCTACCTCCTCTCATGTTGTCACCTTTTTCTGCTATTCCAGGAACTTTAGAACTGCTACCTTCCTCATTACTGCTAACAGTTCGCCCTCTGCCATAAGACTAGCCTCTTCCTTTGTCGGTTCCTCATCCTCACCAAGCATTTTGTTTTCTAGCAATTTTCTCTTCAACTTTCATAGCACTCTGATATGCTTCCTCAATGTTTTTTGGGGAAAGAATACTAATTTCATCTAAGATTTATAACCTTAAACCATTTACGTACCTAGCTATTTTCTCCGGGGTATCCTCTGTATAACCAGCCCTTAAGTTCACTCGATAAAACTCCTCAGTGTATGCCCTCACTGTCATCCCTTTTTGTTTTAGATTTTGCACTTGCCTGTGTAAAGAAATTTGGTAATCTTTAGGCAGAAATCTACCTTTCAATTTGGCCACCATCCTGTACCATTTCTTGATCGAAAACTTGTTCAACCTTCTTCTCTCTGTTTGGACACTGTCCCACCATAGGGCTGCATGTCCCTTCAACTTTGTCGTAGCGAACCTGACTCTACGGTCTTCACTGTCCTCCTCACACTCGAAATACTTATCCAGCTCGTTGATCCAATCCAACAGAACCTCTGTGGACAAACTGTCGTCATAATTTGGTAGTTCTAGCTTGGGTTTGCTACTTGCCAATAGGACCAACCTCAACAGCCTCATTTTCGGTCTTTCTTCATCTAATCCATCTGTTGTCGCTACAGCTTCCTCTTTGCGATCATCACCTATCTCTGGATCCCTTCTTCACCCTGCTTTAACTGCCTCCAAACGGGCAGTAAGAATCTTGATCTCCTCTCTCAGTCCTTCCTCTGCTATCCTTCGAACACCTCTTCCTCGACCTTGCCTTCCTACCTCCATCTCTCAAACTGACTTTAAATTATGCTCTAATACCACTATGATGGGACCAGCCCATGCTCTAAGATACGACCTTATCTAAAGTCTATCTGGCGTTGATTAATAACTTTTATCTAGATTGCGATTAGGCACTAATCACATATTAATCATGAGATATTTTCCAATAGTTATTGAATAATTTATGACAAGATTTTTATGTGATAGCTTACATGTACCTACCTCGGTTCTCATTTTCCCACTTGTTCAATCTGGCAAAACCCTTGGCAATTTTGGTATTTCGTCATTTCTGCTTTTCGTTTTGCATGGTGAGATTAGTGAGGGTTTGCTCTAGTAATGATTTTTTGTGCTATCTACGAATGGTAATGAGCCACAGGCCTTACCTGTGCCGTGGTGGCTATGCTCTTTGCTAGCGCGGCTATGTCACATGTTCGGGAGGTTTGTCTATTCAGATTCTGGGCCCAGATTGTTAATTTATTTATTCGAGCAAGGAAACGACCACTGGTTGGTGTTGTCTGGTCTCTCAATTGTTCCTGTTCTACTGTTTATTTGTTTTTCTATGGTTTTGCTGCTAAATTTTTTGTTAATGTCTCTGCATGCTCCAGGTTACAGGCATGGTGACCTCACTCTGCTCATATTCCTCAGGTTATTTAACTTTCTGTGCTTCATTTCTATTCTCGTCGGATTCTAGTGCTAACAATGTGTTGCCCCTTTGGTCTCAGGTGGTCTCCGTGTTCTATGGCTCAATGGCCTATGTTTTCTTTGTGCAAGTACGTCTCCAAGTAGTGGTTTTGTTCTCCCCTTTTCTCAAGTTATATTTCTATTCGTTCTCTTTTATTCGCAGTTGAAGTAACAAGTTTTGCCTACTCTAGTCTCACAGGTGAGGGTTTGACCTTGGATGTGGATGGTTTAAAACTCCTCAGTTCCTATCCGGTAGGCTCTGTCCATGTATTCTTCTTATGGTTGAAACTAAGGTCTGTAGGTTTCATTGGCTGAGCCATAAAATTCATTCGTTTTTTCTTCACTTATATCGCTATGCGACCTGGGTTCACCTCTGTTACAGCCCTTGTTTGTAATTCTTTCATTATAACTGTATAATGGGATACTAGGGTTGACTATCCTAAACCCTCGACTAGGGTTTACTCTGTTTCATGGACATTATTTTCTTTTACTTTGTCCAGCAATGTAACACTGAACTATTATGTAATAACAAACATATATTTTTTCTTGTTACATTGGAAATGAAAAGAAACTACGTTGAGATAAATTGTCACTAGTTACCTCAGTTTGGGGTTTATCCACTTGGCGCTCAGCTCTTTGTTTACTGGTTCGGTTGGTTGTGCTACTTTAGATTCTTCCGGCCACAGGCTTATTTACTGCTTGTCTGTTCTTGTCTTTGGGAAACTTGCATACATTTGATTTGTCAGTACTCTGTTCTTTAAGAGACGAAATGTATGAAACTGTATGCATGCACCATATTTTCCATTCTAAATTATTTAATGGTTAAGAAAAAAAGAAATATATATTCACAGTACAAGATTCTTACAGATGGATGTATTTGAAAATAGACTTGTTCTTTGTCTTTGATTACAGTTTGCAAAATGCTTAACCTCTTGAATGCTTTTCGATTTTACATTTATGTCTTCTGTCTACGGTTACCTGAATTGTGTAGTTATTTTTTCAGTTGCAATTCTTATTAGTTACACAACTATTCATGTATTTGGTTCTGCATGTACTACAAGATTTTACATTAGACATATTTGTTTTTTCCACTAAAATGGAAGAACAGTTATTAAACTATTGTTTATTAAAGACAAACACAAGAGTGACCCTAACCGACCAAACTGTCCCTAACTAATACTAAGATTAAAAAGAAAAACACAGTCCTACATTCTACTTTGACAAACTAAGCATAAAGAAAACAATTCTCTAATAAAACTTTCCACCTTGGAGGAGACCAACACCCGGTCATGGTGCCCTAGCTGGATGCTCCTGCATCACTATTCTAGACAAATCTACTTTTATAATGCAAGATTCCTTCAAGGAGATTTCTCCCCACTTATTTCAATTCAACATCATAATGCTAAGTGCCAATGTTTTCATAGAATTGGCCACTTAGAGAATCAAAGTTTTGATCTTCGAAGACAAATCAACATTTAGTTAAATGTCAAAAGAGAAATAAGGCTAAAAATAATAAACAATTAAATATGTTTGAATAAGTTCTTGGTGATGAAATCAGTAAGTCAAGAAGATGCACCAGTCTAAACATCTAGTTCAAACATAAGTAAGAGCATGTTTTCGTGGAGAAATCACAAAAGAAAAAGGCTTCCAAATATCTATTTTAGATGAAGATTTTGTTCATGATTGGGACCAAATTCTATATGTAATTTAATTTTAAAAAAATAATTAACGATAAAGATACTCTCTTGCATGCAAGGGGAAGTACATCAATGAAGACAAATTGAACTCCCTTTCTCATCTAGAGGGGGATTATATCTTGAAAATGGTTAGTGGTCAACCAAAAATCACTAGATACAATGATGAATCATTGAAGAACAAAAGAACCTAAAATTTTAAGTTTGGATCTTCTCACCTTGCACAAATGTCGGGGTACTAGTAATAATAGTCGGGCTTCAAGTTTCAAAGTTTTATCAATTCAAACTCAATAAGATATTAGGAATTCTAGCATGGAAGCTAGTCCCATCAATAAAATATATACAATTTAATTAATCTCTTCAAATTAATATATTTGAAAGGCCTAGCATGGAATCAAGAATCCTTTCATTGCTCTTCAACTATTCACTACATGTTGTTAATTGCATATGAATTTAAAGAGCGTTCTGGTGATCCAATTTGTTTACTAATAACAAAACATGAACCTATTCATTCACCAGGTACATCGATTTCTTCTAGCCAAATTACCATGTGGGGTTGACCTTGTTAGTCAATATCTTATTACATTCGTTCATAGAGAGAGTTGTTAATGTGTTGTAGATAGTGGGCATGAGGTATGATCAAATTTATAGGCATTAAAGGACATAAAAATATGTCTATAGTAAAAATATATTCTACGTTGGGGATTCAACAAAAAACTTTTGGAAGATATTTATCAATAAATGCTGAAATTAAAGGCAGTTTCAAATATCCTGCGTATACCCACAATATGTCATAAGTTCACTAAATAAAGACTCCATGCAAATTACTTGTAAAATGATCGAATAATCGAGGAATGCTCATACATCACCCTCGCTCACTTTTAACATACATATTGAAAAAAAAAAATGTACATCTTCATTGAAGTTCAGTTTAGAAGTTTCAAATTAAATATTGAAGATCATACCATTGTAGCCTATCGGTTGGCTAAACGCCTGGAAGGGTGCATGGCATTAATTGTCAAATCCTGCTTAGAATAAGAAGTATATTGGCTACCTCGAGGATGCCATTGGAGTATCGGTGATTTCTGTCAGTCCACTCACACCAACAGTCCACCCTGGCGAAAATGGCAATGGCAGTGAGCGCTCTGATCTACTTGAATGGCTGAATGGCTGGACCGGAAAAGGGCGGCCTTGGTCGTTTTTGTGGCTGGAACGGAAAAGGGCGTCCTTGGTCGTTTTTGTGTCGTTCGACAGCTAGGCATTTCTGTTGAAACACCAAATACATAATTCGGCATTCAGCGAGGCATTTCTGTTGAAACACCAAATACACAAGTTAGCATTGAGTTTGGAGGTGAGCGGTCTCCTGTTCATCTGGTGTCTTCATTTTTAGTGGTATTTGAACAGTGGCCGAGACGATCCTTTGCGAATCCTTCCAAATTCCAGAATCGAGCGCAGGAGAGAGGACTGGTCGTGTAGGGCAGGGTCCCACAGGTACAGATCCTCTCGCATCCATCCATTGATGGGTTTCTTAGCCACGTGGGATGTATCTTTACCAAGGAGTCACTAAACTTCATAATACCTCTCATTCTTCTCCCAATCCAAGCTAACCTAGACTTAAACTCCAAACAAATAGTCGCAGAATTGGAGGAGGGGATCGAAATAGAAAGAGGAGACGATGGCTATTTTATGAGGGAAAATATATCTACAAAATTAAGAATGGAAATGGTGGGACAGGAGGGTGAGAAGTTAAGCTTACATCGAAGTTTCTTGATATTATAACGACCAAGAAACAAAGTGACATCCATGATTTCCTTTCAAAGCTCCAACAATTGGCTGAAGAATAAAAAAAAAAAAAAAGCATGTAATTATCAGCGTAGAATTATCAGTGGTTTCACTGGTTAAGGGAATTTGATTAGTTGAGCACATATTTAACAGTTTAATATAGATTTGAATTCCTGGCTAGTAATCTGAATGTTTTGTCATCTCCTTGTTTTTTATAATGATTTCTGAAAATTTTCTATTCTATTTAAAACTCAAATATTAATGTGTTTCCATCTTGGATTATAGATCGTTAAACTTCCGCATTATATCGAATTCAAATGCAGATGTGATAACTATAGTGTTCTTATATATTTACTTATTTAATATGTATTTTCTTGTCCCATTTCAAAATCCCCTTGTCCACAATATTCTACTCGTTAATCACACCCCTTGAACTGATTCCCCCAATACCACCAAATCATCTGAGGACATCCAAACCCCCATTTCTACTGATAATCTCATCTCAACCGAAAAGCAATCCATGTCGAATACATGGTAGCTGTTGCCGACTAGAAATGAGACAACGAACGACCTTAGACAATGTCGAAAACTGGAGCCTGGTGAAAATTTGTCTAACCTCCACTCCAAAGCAACTAAAGTAACCAAATTATGAACCCCTCCAAACTGCAGGAAACACCTTCTTCACCAAACTGGGGGGAAAAATGGAGAGCTTTGAAACCTGGTCCTTTTAACTTCCAGAAAATAAAACGAGAGGCTTGTAAATAGAACTCGTACTTCCCTGTGTAAATTTCTCTTCCGAAAGAATGTTTCCAAACACTCCTGTTCCTTAAGGGCTATACGATTTCCAGATTCAGCGTTCAAAAGCTTTGTGGCTTTTTCAACCTAACTGAATTTGACTCCTTTTGTTCATCATAGCCCCCCACGTGTAGAGGTGGAATTTGTTCATCTGCAACAATGAGATAACAACGAAACTCTTTAAAATTTATTTGTTATATTAAAAAAATTGTGAAATTTTCATTACATTTATACATTTCTACAATTTATTTTAATATAATAATATTTATATGTTAAAGATGTTATTAAAAAGTCCCAATTAATTTTTTATTTTATGAAGATCTTACAGAGTATATTAGTTTTTGTCGATATTAATAATCATATATTATTATTTGAAAAAATATTATTATTATATTGAATGTGATGCAAATTGTGATATTGTTTCTTTAAATGATAAATATATTATTTAATTAATTTATAACCATATAAAATAAGTTGTTTTAAAATACAATTAAAAAAAAATAGATAAATAATAATATAATAATTAATAGTAATTGGGAAATATATTTTTATTAAAACAAATATAAAAATATTATTAAATATAAAAATGTTGTTATGGATGTGCAATTTAGGATTATATAGGAGACACCATGTAGTAATGAATCTTATGAACACGTTGTTAGTGGGAACTTTTTTAAATCACCTCTCTTTGCTACACGAAACACTGGTATTGAAGGATGAATGTTTAAGGAGATACACTTCAATCCAATGTTCTCCCTTAACCTACTCATAAATTGATACAACAACGCACTCTCTAGAAGGTTTTTGAGTTTACTAATTAACTTTTAAAACTATTTAATTTATTTTGTAGTTAGATATATTTTCTCAATGTTTTTTTATTATACTAAAGAATGTGTTCCTTACACTATCTTTATCTCCATAGTGTGTTATTAATTTTTCTATAAATTTATTAATATCACATAAATTAATGAGCTTTTAAAAATAAGAATGCAATAGTTATTTTTCTAGAGTTAGTAGTTGGTGAATATCAAAACTTCATTTTGAATATTTATGTTATAGGATCATTAGATCAAAGTTATTCATATTAACCTTGACAATAAAGTAGTCCCTTGGTTCTAATATTAAACTATGAGGTTTAGGATTTTGGTGTGATGAGTGATGAAGTGTTCAAGACCCCTAGTTTTTAATGACAATATTTATTTAGTCTTTCATGATGAGGAGGATGGATTATACTCTAAGCCATATTATCCAATTCCTAGTTACATGTGAGTGATCTCCTTGAGTGGTATATTAAGCCAACAATGTCATTCAAAACCTACTATTGAAGCAACCAGTATACAACAATAGTTGGATTATTCTAATTTATCATCCTTTAGTTTTATATTTTTTATGGTAATACAATATCGCACCACCCTTTGACTGCTTCTTTAAGCAATGAGAGAGGAGTTCAACTACACAAAAAATGGATATGAAATCAAATATAGATATTGGCTCTGACATTTCCAAATAGTGCAGTGAAAGGCCACATTCGATCATCATTCCTGCATACATTGTTTTTCTTTACAACAAATCTATATATTTTCCTAAATGAGATAATCACTAATAATAAGAACTACAAATGGGAATAAGGATACTACATTTTGAATGCCACTATATTGGATTCCCCTCATCAAATGACATAGAATGCCCAAAATGAGGCAAAAGTAACATGCATCTATTGTTTCCTCTTAGTAGATATTGCCAATTCTAGAAAATCAATATTTCTTCACAATAGTTATAACTCATTCATTGGTAAAATACTGGTAGATTATATCTCTAATAAACTTCATTATTTCAATATTTCAATTATTATTTTAATTGTGTTATCAACTTAACTCAAATACACTAAACAACCTAAATCTAATACAATAATTATTGTTTCAAACCAACATACAACTTTCCAATTCAAGAATTCCAATTTAACAATCCTATGAGTGTTTCTTTACACCTTTTAGGGAAATTGCTAGTAGTATAAATCAATCAGAAATGCGATTTAGTTACATAGTTAATAATTTTATTCTGACGCAAGATTTAACGATGTATTGAATAAAATAATCTTGCAATAATTTAGAGAAAGTCCATAAAGGAACTTGTATTTCATCCATATTTAGAAAAAAATTATCATAATAACTATGTGTATTTAATACAACCAGTATAGATCTATCTTAATCGTAGATCTACCAAAAGCCAAGAGGGATCCAATCTCATTATAAGATTTTTTTTTTTAGAATGCAAAAGTTGAAAAAAGATTTACAATCCAAACACCAAATTGGTGCATACATACTTTAGTTACATAGTTAATAATTTTATTCTGACGCAAGATTTAACGATGTATTGAATAAAATAATCTTGCAATAATTTAGAGAATCTTTTATTTCATCCATATTTAGAAAAAAATTATCATAATAACTATGTGTATTTAATACAACCAATATAGATCTAACACCAAATTGGTGCATACATACTCTACCGCCTCTAGTTTTGAACTCGTGACCTCTTAGGAGGAAACACATTCTCTTAACCATTAGGCCAACTCAAGCTATATATATATGTTTTAAGTGTGTGACTTTTCGGAGTATATTGTTTGGTGTTCTTTAAACTAGCTTTTTACTACATATATGGATTCAAAGTTCAGTCACCAAACTTATGATCTAAATGAATTCTTGTCAGATTTTAGACTAATTGTGTGTGTGTGTGTGTGTTTCTGTGTGTACACACACACTTTCTCTTTATAAATATAGAGAGATAGGGTGTTCATACCAAAATATATTAGTTAATACAAATTCATAATTATATTATTTAAAATAGATATCAAAATATTTTATTTATTACTAGAAGAATGAAAGTGAAATATCAATTAACTTAATTGTTGTGTTACTCGATTTTCAATTGTTTATTTATATGGTTATTTATATATTTTGGCCAATATTAGTGATTTCTTTTGTTTACGACGTGACATATTTACATAAAGCCCTCATACTAGATTGTAGAATGAGCCTCTCTGGTCAATGACCTCACCGCTCAATAAAATGTAGAGTACTAATAGTATACATGACATGGTGGTACATTTTTTTCTTTTTAAGTGATGAAAGGGTAGAGTGTCTAATAGAGTTATTAGGAGATCCATCATTGACCATTCTTATTTGACAATAGGTTCCTCTGCAAAATTTCATGTCCTACACAATTTCCCTTTCTACAATATGCATGAAACTTTCCTCGAATGAAAAATGCCTAATACGAATTTGTATGTATGTATGTATATAATGTGAATGTTATTCTTTTTATTATTTTTATAATTCAGTTGACATCATTTTTTTTTAATCTATGACAATGCTTCTATATATGGGGCTATAGAGTGTATCTTTACACAATAATAGCAAATATTATTATTAGTTGTGCATTAACCATGGAAATGGGAAGAAAAATGTCTAGTGAATTAGTTTGTAGTAAGAAAAGTAAAAACTACTTATTTAGATTTATAACTGGTTAAAGAAGTTAGAAAAATGGTTGTTTTATTTGTGAATAAATAGAAAATATAGACTAGATTCTAGCTATAGTTGAATGCATTAAAAGTACAAAGGTATTATATAAACTCATATAGGGAAGATATTGTCATGTAAAATTATACTTAAACAAAATAAAAAATGATAACAACATATAACAAAATAAATTGGGTAAATCTATATAAAACCCAAATATACAAAGCAATTAATACATGACATGGAATTAAATGTTTAAAAATTATTACATCTTAAGGAATTTGATACCTCTTGGTATTTAATAAATGAAGACTTAAAATGAATTGACAATAATAACAACTAATATTAAATTTATGCTACAGATCTTGTAGATGGTGGTAATTTTGCTCGAACTTTCATTGCATTCTTCTAGTTAAGTTTCCTATTAAAATGTTATTTTGTATTAACTAAGGATTCTTTTGTATTACTTAAGGCTTCCATGTTAAATTTCCATAAGGAAATCTATATTCTCATTAATCAAATAATGTTACAAATAAATATATGAAGTGTTGTCTCAAGAAACTATATTCGACACACAATCAACTGATTAATAGAATATCTCAACCATACAACAATATAGGAACATCTAGATATAACAACCCTAAGGAATAGGAATAGACTCCTTTATATAGAGAGTCACAATCGAGGCAAGTGGAATTACATCCTCCAACACTCCCCCTTAATGACTACTTGTCTCAATATAAATCTTCAAAGTCTAGTTGTGGTCAAACATAACAAAAGAATACGTTGATGTCCATATAAAGGAAAACTATCCACCGGAATGCATGGGTTCCAACTGCTGCAAGTGCTAATCTACTAGGATTCCCTTCACATACATGGTTATGTTAACCATTATAACTGCATACATGTACCTGTACCTACAAATCCCCCTCCATCATTATCATGGGTTTTATCGGATTACCTGTAACTATGCTATGGGTTTTATCGAATCACCCTCAACCGTGCCACCAAGGGCTCTCAGCCACCAAGTCTCAACAAAGCCACCAAGGCTCAACATAGCCATCAAGGCTCAACTATACCACCAAGGCTCAACATAGCCATCAAGGCTCAACTCTGCCACCAAGGCTCAACATAGCCACGAAGGCTAAATTCAGCCATGAAGGCCCTAACAAAACCATGAAGGCTCACCACAGACCAAACTTAATGAGGCCCAAGGTTTTCTCGGCTCACCCTCAACCACACCAAAGTTTTTTTTGGCTGAACCTAAACCATGCCTATAAGAATCAATGTCCACTTCACTCTTACACGTAGTTTCTAGCTTACCACAAACCGACACTGCAAAATGTTTTCTGGCTGACCCCAAACCTCCAATTACAAAGTGGTTTTAAGATTACCACGAACTTTATGGGGATACACATGCCTCATCAAGCTTTCATTTCACACTCCATCTCATAGAGTTACAAAGTACATACTTTAAAATTACCACTACAAAACATCCTAGACTTGATTACTAATAAATATATGCGACACAATACACCATCATCATGAATCTATTCCACAAACTCACACATAAACTAGATTGTCCATCATCCTTGAATCTTTAATGCAACTCCAACTACTATCCTCTGATGGCATCTTCATTGTCATGTCTTCGTCATATCTGGTTGTTAATCATTCTTGCAAATAAATGTGTCTATTGTTGGTATGACCCGTTCCAACACAAACGCAAATGTCTGACAATAGTTGTCCTAACTAAATTCCACTATATTCTTTAACCAATATTATATCATCGACCTAACACTTTCTAAAAAACAGAATTTGAATAATGCCAAAATAATTCTATTTTACATCCCATTATGTTCGGGGAGCACTGAGATCCATTAACTAATGCAAATGCATAAATCTGGTTTTGTTATTCTTCTCTCTTCCACATGCTTAGTTAGGCATCATCATAAACACATAAAAAGAAATCACCATCTTCGCATTTTCTGCAAATTTCTCTAGCACAATACCCCTAGCTATGGCAACAGGCTTGCAAACGAAAAAAAAACTTATCAGATTCAACATCTTCGAAGAATTTTAGCATCCAACCATAGGTTCTCTATCACATTCATCACCACCAAAAGAAATGTTTCTCCTTCTGAAACTACACACGTCTAGGGGATGGCCTCTTCGGGTTTCGACATTCACGTGGTTGAGCTCAAAATTCGATCTGAAACGAGAAATGAATCCCAAGATCCAATTTTTCATTGTCTGATGCAAAACCAACAACACCAGAAAGAAATCTCTTGTTAAAAGGATTCATATCAGATTTCTTGCAGGATATCCAAAGTGCACATGAACAAACACAAGAAGATCGGATCTGATAAAACATATCCGAAAGCCTTGCAATTATGGAAACCCTCAGCTCCAACATGGCACAAACTGGAACAACACCTCCACCTCAACTCTGCGACTCACAATGTGTCCCGCCCTAGGGAAGTCGGGGACGATGCGACGGGCGCACGATGAGTTGAGGCGCCCCGGGCACGCGTCGGGCAACCTGGGCGGGAACGCATGGTGAGTTGGCGACCGGGCGGGTGCGCATAGGCGGGCGGGCAGGGTGAGGTAAATGACCGAGCGGAGTAAAACAATAGACATCGCACGGTGGATTGGCGACCGGACGGGTGCGCGTAGGCGGGCGCGCACGCACGATGGACTAAACGACTGGGCGAAGGCATGACCGAGGGAAGGCATGACCAGGCGAAGGCATGACCGAGCGGAGGCATGACCGGGCGAAGGCACACGATAGGCAGGCGTACACGGGCAGCGTGCACGCCGGGTGGACTGTAACACGGGCGAACTGCGGTGCGAGCGGGCTGCGGTGCGGATGACTACGGGAAGACGAGCGAATTGGTTATGCGAGGAAAGGTGACAAACATTATGCGGACAATAAGTTATACGCCATGTATAGAAGCGCTGAATGCGGAGGAAGCTGACCCATAAGCAGATAGTATGGGGGGTTGCGTGCGCTAGGATGGGGGCGTCGGCCGAGGGGCTTCGCCCACCCAACCCACGCATTACGCACCATATAAACATACGCTTGGACTTGGCATTCGAACAGGAAAATCATTCGATCATCTACGCATCTCTTCTCTACGCACTAAGGAGAGTAGTGCGCAGCATGAACGCATAGCTCATGCGCACTTGTGGAAAGGCGCAGTTTGTCTCTCTGTTTGGTGGTGGGTTGTACAAGTTGTGATAAGGTCGGATGTGCAGAATTGTGCAGGATTGTGCAGATTTATATTGAGCGTCTTGGTGGCCGTATGGTGGCACCCACTCACATGTAAAAGGTGCAGATTCTCATGTATATGTAAATTTGACTAAGTGTTGGCTTGATCTTGCAAGCACACTAGTCTGTTGTATTATTGAAATTCTGATATAATATATATTGTTGGGCAGACTGTTCAGGAGCTGCCCCTCCCCTTTATATCGTGCAATTGTTGTTTTATATTGTTGTTGATAATGATTAAGTATGGGCCATCATTGATATAAAGGATCAATTCTTTTTACTTAGTTGCAAAATACAAACTAAGTACCGGTTGTGAATTAGGCGTAGTCCTCACACTTGAGTATTGTTAAAAAGAAAAAGTGGGGTGGTACCGCACACCGCCGGCACGGTTGAAAGACTACCGTAGGCCTGTGGAGTCGTGACAGGTGGTATGAGAGCTCGGTGAAGCTTGCAGATGAAGTGCTGATCCCACTGCACTATCGTGACAGGTGGTATCGGAGCATACACACCGAAGTGAAGGTGGAGCCAGAGATTGTTGAACATCGTGAACCAGTTCAGGTGTTGAAGCTTATGAGGAAGAAACGACGGGTAATTGCAGGTGAAGGAAGTAGTTTCACACTCAAGTGAAACAAGGACTGATTCATTATGCAGGGACCGGGTGACAGACTGAAAGGTAGGATGGAAGGAACACCTACGAAAGGTGAGTCTAGCCATGGACCAGGTGAAGTCTTGAGGTACGAAGTATTGGAACAGATGAAGCGATGGAGTTCTGATTGGGTTGCTATGAAGGTCGAAAGCTTGAAATTTCGGGAAGAATGTGCAGACCTAAGAAGGGAACTTGAAAAGCTCAAGAGCCAATGCGGAAGTACGGCAGGTGATGTACTCAAGGAACTTGACAGGGAGATCCAACGAAGTACTCTTGGACTTCAAGAGCTCTTTGATGAAAGAGCCCACTTAAGAAAGGAAAGTGCCAAGTTGGAGGCCGAAGTCAAGCTGGTTGAGGAAAAGATAAGGGAAAATCTTCTCGGGAAGAAGATCGTTGTGATTGATCAAGAGGAGCTTGATTACATTGACAGGCTCGGAACTTGCTACCGTGACAAACCGGAGGATGTGTGGGAGCTGAGTTCTATGAGAGTAGTTGATGGACACTTGGTTGGTGCACTTGAGCAGAGGTCGATGAAGGACAAGCTTGAGGGAGTTCAAGCTAAGCCAGGATCGAGTTTCCTTGATAAACTAAGCAAGGAGGTGAAGTACCTTAAGAAGGAAGTCAAGTTGGAGCATGAGCCAATTGACTCTTTTGAGGCCAAATTCTTAACGAAGGTTGCTGATATAAGACATAAGACAAAGCGGAAAGAAGGAGGTAATGCCTTGAAGTTGAGTTTTGTGCAGGTGACCGTGAAGGGCAAGAGATTTGCAGCTTTGGTTGATACAGGGGCTACACATAACTTCTTGAGTAGAAAGGCAGCAAAGTCTTTTGTAAATAAAGCAAAGATGGAGAGGGAATTGAGTGCTTTCAAATCAGTCAACTCTTCCATGAAAGCTGTTTATGGTGTTATGAAGAACACTCAAGTGAAAGTAGGATCGTGGTTTGGGAAGTTGGGTTTGAGAGTTGTGGACATGGATGATCATTCTATGGTGTTGGGGCAGGACTTCATGAGGCTTGCACAGGCTATACCGATGGTGGACCATGACATACTCTTGATTACAACCGGAGGGAAGACCATGATGGTGCCGATGAATAGAACAAGTTGCTTGGGGTATAGGCCAAGGATGAATTCTATGACTTTGTATCCCAAAGATCCAAATGTGAAGCATGAGGATGTGGAACAAAGAGGATTTGGGAGTATGACTCAAACAACGAAGGAAGGGAGATTGATTGACTTCGTTGCTAGAGCTAGGAAGAATGAGGTGAGTGAGAGGGGAGTCTCACAAACCTTGAGACACTTGACATAGACATCTTCTACTAAGGATCTTCACAATGGGGTTGCAAAAGAAGGGAGTCTTAGCACTACTTCAAAGGCAGTGGTTGATGAGGATTACAAGGGTAGAGATCCTGCTGGCATAGTGGAATTTTGTAGCTATGCTATGGGCATATATGACTTTCAATTGAAAAAGGACAAACTTAAGGAGATTAGGTGTACATGTGAAGAGGTTGGAGCTGTGCATACATACTTGAGGACACAACACCAATCTGGTACATGGGTGGATGAGAGTCAGGGAGGAAACTTCCAAAGTGGTATCAGAGCAGGAATATATTTCCAATGCTTGAAACTATTAAGATAGTTAAGGATTTGTTAAGATTTATGTTGCAAGTATGATACCCAAAAGAGAAGGTCAAGAAAGAAGAAAAATGGATGAAAACCTGAGGTTGGAATCGAGGTGTATCGAAGAAAGAATGGAGGCCATAAAGACTACCCAGAGGTGAGAACATGATGTAGGGTACATCAGTCAGCGTGAGGATGCAAGTTCTAGAGGAGAGATTGAGGAATCCCTAGGGATGGAGAAAGAAGAGGAACAACTAATAAATTTTGTTACCAAGGTTGGCTACAAACTAACTTTTTATGGTAACTTGAATTTGGAGTAGTTGCTCGATTGAATCAACACGCTAGACAAATTCTTCTTTTATGATGATATTGAGGAGTACCAAAAGGTTAAGTATATTATGACCAGGTTAAGGGGACACTCAAGACTATGGTAGGATGGATTACAAGAATATCATAAAAGAAAATGGAAGAGAAATTTTAAAATTTGGGACAAAATGGTGGCCAAATTCAAGATAATGTTCATTTGCAAAGAATATTAATTGAACTTATTTAGTTAAATACAAATTTTGAGGAATAATCCCATGATTATAAGAGAATATACAAAGGAATTCTATAGGTTGAATAATAGGCTAGGACATATAGAAGAATATATGGAGAAGGTGGCAAATACACATATGACCCAAGGTATGAAATTCAAGATGAAATGGAACTCTTACTATTGAAGACTATGGAGGATTCCTATCAGGTAGACTGAGGGTGGAAGAAACATTAGATGGAAAATAGAGCCAATGGAGAAAAGGGAGTTGTTTAGCAAGAGGGAAAGGATCCCAAATAGGGTGAGAGTCCAGACTCCCATGGAGTAAGTAGGGAGCTTAAGAAGTCAATCTCCTAGAGGAGAAGAGTCAAGGGGAAAAGTGTTTTCCCCAAGAGGCAAGGG
Source organism: Pinus taeda (assembly GCA_000404065.3). NCBI lineage: Eukaryota > Viridiplantae > Streptophyta > Pinopsida > Pinales > Pinaceae > Pinus > Pinus taeda. The sequence goes on from APFE031383330.1 coordinate 44,459, forward strand.
AACAGAGAGAAATTAGGTATTACATATGTCGAAAGACATAACATGTGCCATGGGACTACCCTGAAAATGAATCAATAAACCAAAGAGGAGCAGATGTTTTAGAAGCCAATGATGAGGCAACAAAAATAAAGATAAAATAGGGTACTCTTGAGTTGGGTGAATCCCTAATGTTGAAGATAATTTTAATTAAGGGAGAAAAGGAGATGCAAGAGCTAGCACAATGAAGGAACCTATTTAGACCAATATGCAAATATAAGGGAGAATGTTTTAAGGTGATAATTAATAGTGTTAGAATTGACAACTTGGCCTCTACAGAGATGGTGGAAAAGTTAGGGTTGCAAAAGATGGCACACCCCACTTTCTATCAGATATCCTAGTTGTAGAAAAGGCATCATATATTTGTTAGTGAACAAAGAAAAATAGAGCTCCAAATCTGTAGCTACAAGGATGAAGTGTTATGTGACATCATTATTATTGATGTTTGCCACATCTTGCTTGGGACGTTATGGCAATACGATAAGGGAAATTTCCATGATGGGAAAAGAAATAATTATTGTTTTGAAGGGACAATTGCAATAATGTTATATTAACCCTAGGGGATAACAGAGTTAAGGAGGAAGCAAGACCAAGCATGTTGATGATGGTTGGGAAGGATTTTATAGAAGAATTTAAGAAAGAAGAAGTGGTACAATTCATTATAACTCGTAATCCTAGAGATTTTATTACACGTACAAATTTGAATGAGTTACCTATTGAAAGTAAATCTTTACTAGATGAATTTGTTGATATTATTGTTGATGAGTTTCCAAGTGTCTTACCTCCTATAAGGTGAATCAACCATCATACAAATTTAATTCTGGGATCCAATTTACTCAATACCATAGCATACAGAATGACAACGAAACAAAAAAACGAAATAAAAATTGAAGTCTAGGAGTTGGTGGACAAAGGACTGATCAGATAAATTCTGAACCTGTATGTTGTGCCAACACTCATGAGACCAAAGAAGGACGGAGGTCAGAGAATCTTGATCGATTCAACTGGCTTCAAAAAAATAACCATTACCTATAAATTTTTCTTACCCCACATGGATGACATAACAGATTGTTTGAATAGTATGAAATATTTTTCAAAAATAGACCTAAAGAGTGGGTATCATTATCTTAGAATGAGAAAAGGAGAAGTGGAAAAATTCCTTCAAAACCAATGATGGTTTGCATGAATGGATGGTTAGGTCAAAATTACTTCTATGAGGCTCATGAAAATATTCATCATATACCTTATTGGGAAATTCATCACTGTTTATTTAGATGTCCTCTTGTACAAAAAAAACTAGAAAGAACATATCCTATTTTTAAAGTTAGTTTTGAGGAAATTACAACAAGAAAAACATTTAATAAGTCTAAAAAAGTGTTATTTTCTTCACACAAAATTAGTTTATTTGGGGCTTGTAGCTTATTTTGAATAGATAAGAATAGATTAAGAAAAGGTAAAAACCATTAAAGATTGGCATTCTCTAACAAATATCCATGAGCTAAGAATATTCCATGGGTTGGACAACTTCTACCAAACATTTATTTGATGTTTTAGTCACATTTGTGCACTGATAGTGGAAAGAATTAAAAGGGAAAAATAACATTTTAATGAAACAGTAGCAGTTGAAGAGGATTTCTAATTATTACAGGGGAAAACAATAGATCAACCAATTTTAATATTACTTTATTTTCAAAAAGTGATTCAAGTGAAGGGTAATGACAATCAAAGGAGCATTGAAGTTGTTCTCAACCGAGATGACAATCACATTACATATTTCAATGATAAATTGAATGAGACCAAGTAGAATTATTTCACGTATGACAGAGGATTTTATGTTGTGATGTAATATTTAAATAGTTCAACCAATTATCTTATGCTAAAGAGTTTAGTTTGTAAACAGGCAATCATGCCTTACAATTCATAACCAGAAAATATACGTTGAACCAAAGATATGCCAAATGGGTTGAATACATGCAAAAAAAAATTTCTCTTGCGACGTATTAGTTGGAGTGCTAATAAATTTGATGATTCCTTGAGTAAGATATGTTTATTTTTGTAGGAGCTTCAAGTCAACACTTTGGGGGAAGAACACCTCTAAGAAATGTACAAGGAAAATTTAGATTTCAAGGAAATTTATGAAGCTTGTGAAATCCCCATAATTAGGCATCAAAATTCATGGTTGGAGTAAATGATTTAGGAGGTAACTTTTTTCAAAGGTAGCAATCGATGAGAGATAATTTGCTGAAGGAGAAACATAATGCAGGACTAGATGATCATTTTCACCATGATAAGATATATGCGCAATTGAGTTCTTTTTTTTATTGGCTCAGTATAAGGATTGATGATAAGAAGTTTGTGGACTGGTGCAGGATTTTCTAATATGTTAAAGGGAGAAACCAAAATTCATGGTTGGATATAGGCCATTTCCCATTACCAACAAAAATTGGGAAGCCTTTAATGTGGAATTTGTCTTAGGTTTTCCAACAATTCATAGGAAAAAATGACATAGTTTTTGTAGTAGTGGAAAAATTGTCTCACGTGGCACATTTTATACCTTTCTCAAAAGCAAACGATGCCACTCACATTGCAAATGTTTTTTCAAGGAATTTTTAGACTACATGGAATGCCCAAGAATATAGTCTTATAGTGAGACACAAAGTTTGTTGGACACTTTTAGATAAATTTGTGGAGGAAATTCATGAAATACCCACATATAAAACAACCTATCATCCCCAAATAGATGGACAAGCTGAAGTGGTCAATATAAGCCTGGGAAATTTATTTACATGTTTAGTTAATGAGCCCAATAAATAATGGCATCAAGTTCTCCCATAAAATGAATTTTCTTATAATGATTCTCATAAAAGGATTACAAAAAAAAGACATTTTCCAATTATATATGGCATGCACCCTAGAGGTATTTTTCAACTTGAAAATTTGGAAAAAAGGAAGAAATCCAGAGTGTTGATGTAGAAGAATTCACTACAATCATGAAGATGATACATGAATAGGTCAAGGGACAATTATAGGAAATAATCCTTAAATAAAAGAAAAGAGTTAATCTCAAGAGAAGGGAAGTAAATATTGAAGTAGGGGACCTAGTCTTAGCACACTTAGGAATGAAAGGTTCTAAAAGCATGAGTACAATAAGTAGAAATTTTTGAAATTTTTGAAGAATTTCTCGACAAATTCTTATGAGATTGAGCTACCTCCTCATGTAGGAATTTATCCTATATTAAATATTGTACATTTGTATACTTATAAAGAACCTAGAGAAGAGAAACATGATGAATAAGAGAAGATTCAGTGTCAATATCAACTACCTACAACCTAGAAGTTGCAAATGGTGATGATCCTTAACCAAAAATCTTGTCAGAAAGACGAGGAACAAAAATTATTACGAGTATTTTCTCAAATGGAAGGGTCTTCTTCTGAAGAGAAAATTTGGATGAGTGAGATAGATATCAAGAAGCATGGAAATAATGTTGCAGACCTCGTGGATAGGTCTCCATGAAATATTTTTCTCTAAGGGAGTTTGATGCAGGACCATCTCTACTCATTTTGTTCTTTTTCCAATGAAGAAAAATTCCTTGTAAATATCTTCTACATCTAACCATTTTGCTTTAATGCTTATGTCTCCCTTGTGGGATAATTGTCCCTATTATGCTTTTTCTGTTATGCTACGAGTCTGATTAGTTGAAAGAGGGATTTTAGAAAAATCCCAAGTGCCATTTTTGGAGGAACACAATTAGCCAACGCTTCTCTATTCTATTAACAATAAAAATAAAAGGTTATTATTGTGTTTTGTATATAAAAATAGGTGTCTAAAGAGCTCATAAGGGTGATAGAAGATAGAAATGAGTGCAATCTGAATGTACTTTTAACTATCTTGAATGTTTCTATTTCAAAATATCTATATTGATAACTTAATCTTAATCTTTTGTATGAGTTTTGTGCATGATATTTTAATCTTAATCTTTTATATCGGTTTTCTGCATGATATGGGTCCTGTGCATGAATTTTTCGAGCATACAAATCTCTGCATAAATCTTTTCAATGGATGAGTTAAGTTTGAAATCAAGTCTGAACCCTTGCCCCTACCACAGGGTGGCATGAGATCTCGCTTAAATAACCCTTACCAGGTCATTAAGTGAAGAGAACCACCAAGTTACTATAAAAGCACATACTTTATCTTTTTTGAGACACCATCAACTAAATGGAAACCAACCCAAATAAATTTCCTTTGCACGGCCAAAGATGAAGTAGTTTGGGCATTCGAGCCTGAATTCTATTAGCAGTTCAGATTTTTGCTGAATATCGTTGAGCCCCAAACAATAATTTCATTGGTTGGGAACGAGCTTGTTTAGTGCGTAATGGCTAGCAAAATTCCCCTAACCCCAAAATAGACCTTTGTTTTGGTCGAATTTTCTCTGCGGCATTTAGATGTTGTTTTGGATTAATCCTTATATATATAAAGTAAAGATAAGAAAAGAAAATGGGTTTTCGTGGGGCTGTTAATATATTGTTATGCAAGTTTTTTTTTCTTCAATTTCAAACCCATAGATAATAAATTTTTCCACTGTGCCCGAAAGGGGCCCATGAGGAGTTTTTGAGTATCTGGGTGAAACGATGACCTCTTCATCATCTAAGTGTTCTTCCTCTTTTTCATTGATCTTTTTGGTATAGATACATACTCTGATAATAACATTTCTACATTTTTTCCCTTCAACGTTTGTTCGCGGGAGGTGGGCAAGCTAAGGGAGTTTTCATTAGCTTTCAATTTATGGATTTTCACTTCAACCACTACTTTTTTGGTGAAGAGGGATCCTTGGGCCTCATCCATTACCTTCGTGTTATTTTGTATTGTTTTTGGCTAAATATTGACGTTCCTACAATTTGGTTGCTAACGCTGGTCTTCTTTTTCATTTTGGTTGCTACCGCTGGTCTTCATTTTCATTATTCTTCTTAAATCATTTTAATTTTTAGAATATCTATGCAAAATAATTTTTAGAATATTTATGCAAAATACTCATATTGATGGGATATCTTACACTTGAAAGAGAGCTGGTGATAGTTCATATCCTAGAAATGAGTCACTTTATCAAGTTGTAGATTGATTTGCAAGAAAACCCTTGTCCAGATCCATTTCCACACCATCTAAAAAATGTTTGTATTCTGTCTCATGGCTTGGCACAATCAATATATCAAACTAAATAGTTACCAAGGTTTCTAAAGGTCTCTTCATTTTTAAAAATGGATAAGAAAATAGTTTAAATTCACCCAAACTGGTAAGGCTGAGGTAACATAATTTTCTAAATTGAAATATAGGATCCAACCATGGATGTAAAGATCATGGTTTTCTATGAAGTAATGCCCACTATGAAAAATAATATATTGACTTACTTTGCTTTCAAATAGAAAAGTTAAAAAAGAAAATTATCAAAAAATGACACTGAGAGTTGTACCTTAATGAGAGGTATCAAGTTTTTTCAACCCATAAATTCAAAAATTAAAGTTACAACTAGATACACAAATTTCTTGATATAGCCATGCTCATTTAGCATAATGGATATTACACGATTGATCGAAATATACTAGATTTTTTAAACATCGTCAAATTCTTCAATAAATCTAACTAGCATGGAACATCAAAATATTAGACCACTAGAAACCATAACATTAAAAAAAAATAATGTGAAGGGCTAATAGAAGAAGAGATGGATGGGAACCCCAAGACTAAATAATCTAGAACTTAAGCGCACAACTAATATTTTACTAGCAATCTGAAAAATCCTTGTTTTTCCATTCGCTATTGAGATGATGATTTTTCTTTAATTATTTTATTAAAGAACATTGAAAATACATCATTTCCATTTTTTCACTGAAAAATATGAACAAAAAATCACTGTGATATCTTAATACTCTGTATATATATAAATTTGAAAAATTTATAAATATATAAAATTATTTAGAAATAAATAGAATATTTTTAACATGTTTGAGATTAAGTAAATAAATAAAAAAAACGTATTCTTAAACAAAAATACAAATGTTAAAACAAAAATACAAATGTAAATACGTTTTCCAATGTTAACCATGATAGATAAAAAAATAAAGATAAAATTGTAAATTTGACATCCATGTATATAAGTTACCATAAACTCTTTATAAGAAAAGGTTCCTCGTACCAGTAATATTGGGTAAGTAACGTCCAAAGTTGTTTACACTGTAATACATTTGATAATAGTAATGTTATGAAAATGATAATTATAATTAGAATTATATTTATATTTAAAAAATTATATCTCGAATAAATAGTTTTATAGCAGGTTAATGACAAAATCAGTTTTAGAATTCATTCTTAATTTTGTATTTGGGTATTTAATAGAATAACTTTATAACGGGTCAAGGACAAATCATTTTTAGAATTCATTCATAATTTTGTATCATAATTTTGTATTTGGGTATTTAATTGACGAGTAAGATGTTTTTTGTTTTTTGTTTTTGTTTTTTTTTTTTTTTTTCAAATTATATGGTGAATTGGTAACTGCCATTCCTAATCTCTGGGAGGCCCAGGATCAATCCTCGTAGTTGCCACTATAACACCAAGAGTACATCCAACTACCTGCAAGTCGATATACTAAGATCCTATGGTTTTAGCAAAGCGAGACTCTCGTGCTACCAAGGCGCGGGTGGGGAATTTGCTTCTCGAGCATCCACCATGACAAGCCAATGTACTCAATGAGATTTGAACTAATAATTAAATTATTATTGTTTACCGATATCGAACCCACCAACACATCGTTAAGAGCCACGCTGTCTACCGACCAAGCCAAGGCAGCCAAGATGCCTTCTTTAAAAGTAAAAGAAAAAGAAAGCTGGGGTAGTACATGGATATTGTAGGTTGGAGATGAACATATGAATGGGGTAGATGTTATATCCTTGGAAGAATCTAAGGATGTGAAAGTGTGTGGAAGTTGGGCCATTGGAACTTTGTTTTTAGTTATTAGTGAGAACTATGCCAGAACTTCTAAGAATGTATAAGGAAAAAAAAAATTAAGAAAAGGACGGTTGATTAGGAACACAAAGTTAGAAGAATTTAGCATTCACAATTCTTATATAAAAGGTCAAATGTTGGGCATGGAAAACAAATCACTGTCATTGAATTCTTACTTGATAAGCAGAACACATTTGAAATTTGAGGCTTTGTGAGGAGCATTAGGAGAGAGAGATAAATTTTCTGCCAGCAATGTGGACTGGGAATACATGCCCATTTAATATTAAATAATTTATTAAGTAATATTCTTTTTTCATAAATAGGCATTTTAATTGAAAATAAAAGTAAACAACAGTAATATAAATTATTTTCCTAAGTAATACAAATATAATGACAGTTATCATTCTAAGTTAGAGATTTTATTTTCGTTACAATGTACAAACATATCTCAAGTTAACGTTAAATAATGTTATATTAATTTTTTAATAATAATTAAAATATATATAAATTAATTTTAGAATAAATTTGTAGTACAATAATATTATTTTAGGTTTATCTTAAACTAATATGTATTTAGCAATGAGAAATATCAAAGAGTATTTAGTAATGATAATGATCCAATTCTTTGATGCAAAAATTAATTTTAAAGTATAAATTTTAACAAAAAAAATTACAACTTAAATACATTATCTTTCTCTACATTTGATATATTTAGGATTAAGATGGATCTAGGATAGTTTTAGTAATGGGTGATTAACAAAAAAATTAGATAATTAACATGATATATATGTCTATGATTAATCTCATCATTTTTAATGTACTCACTTTCCTCAGTTGGCTAAAATGATAGTGTATTATGAAGAACAATCAATGTGATTTTTTTTAATCCAATATTTCGTCTTTTAGTATAGTTACCAAATGTCGAGATAATGAAATTATGTATATATGTGAGAGATGGATCTAATCATTTTCAATTTACTCAATTTGTTTGGTTTATTAAAAATATAGACAATATTATTCAAAAATATATTTGAAGAGTTATATGAGGAATATGTTGAATAGAAACAATGTAACAATATTAATGCATCTATATTGAAGCAAACACATTAATGTTATTTTTACATTTCAATTTCTATTTAACATTCATGTGAATTTATATTTCAATTTTAACTTCAATTTATATGTTAATTTCTATTTTTATTTCAAATTTTAATATATTAACTTCACTTTGTATCGATAAATAAATAATAGAAAAAGTTAAATTGACATCTATGCATGCATATTGAAATCAATATGTTGTATTTAGTTTAGGATTTTTTATTTCAATTTTTATGTCAATTTGTATTTTTTTCTATATGTCAATTTGTATTACAATTTCTGTTGTGATAAAAAAAATGTATAGTGAAATCTATCCAAATATACATTAAAATCATTCCACTAATTTTAGGTTAGATGTGTGTTTTTAAATTTCTGTCAATTTTAATTTGAATATCAAACTGTACTGTATTTCAACTTTGATGTCAATTTCTATTTCTATTTTTATTTGTATTCAAATTATAATGCATTTATGTAAATAAGCATTCATCAATAAATAATTAAAATGTATAATCAATTCAATGTTTGGGACATGAATTCCATTTGAGAAGCTCTTTTAAATTATAAAACTACCACTTCTAATTGGTAAGGGTGGTCATGCTCTATCTTCCTCTTTTTGCATTGAACTCTAACACCTTTCCTATATAGTAACATAATTCATAAGAAAATTACTACGCTCTCTAAAGTGAAGTGAAGTTTTACCCTTTTGTGGCAAATACTTCTTAGTCAAATTGAAGTCAAAATACATGACACTTGCAACAAAACAAATTTATGATTCAATGATTATTGTATGTCAATTTAATTGCCTAAATTTTAAACAATAAGTTATCAATGAGAGGTTGTAAGCTTATATATGCTACACCATATGTGAGGAGTTCAAGGCATCACCAGGCTTCTTAGCCTAGTGACGTCACAAAAAACCAAACAACTTGCAAATTAATGCTATAGGGGACTTATTTACTTGATGGTAGGATTAAAGGTAGTTTTGTTAGGGAACATGTGATAGTATTACACTCAATTATGATTTGAGTGTTTCTATGTGATTAAAAAAAAACATGACCTCTATCTCCAATCAAACTGAGCCCTTTATAATTGTTGTCAAAAGTAAATCATTCAACAATTAAATATATGATATGTTTACTAAATAGGGTATCAACATAGAGTACCTTTATGGGAGGCTTTAATCTTTCACAATGAACTAATATAATCAAGTAAGATTTATAACAAATATAATTTCTCTTAGAAAGAAATCTCACTCCTATGAAACAATAATTTAAATGTTATGAAGGAAAGGCTAAAACCAATAAATATGGTGTTCACTAGTGTTTCAAACACAAACCCCCTTCATTATAGGCTATCATATTTCATGATGTGTTAAATAGGGTGTTTACACAAACCACGAAGAGTTGAAGAATAATATCCCTTCCTTTCAGTGGTCAATCTCACTTTCTGCAAATGACATTAATTGTAAGTAATGATATGAAAATAGATAATTAATGTATACCACAAAATTGAATAATTAATCATAAATTAAGGAGGGAACTCACAATTTGCATTGGAAAACTAAGTGATATCGATTTCCAAACATGATTATAGATAGAATTGGGTTAAATTGTAGAGGATTCAATACAAAGTGTAGACAACTTGGCCATAAAGAGATTGAGAGATTGATGCACATAGTAGTTACAAAGAGTATCATTCAATATTGATAATTAGATGAGAAATGAATATACAAATTCCTTGTTAAAGGAAGTAGCTACAAAATTTTCTCGTGAAGCAACTTGTTACAAAAATCAATTTGCAATCAAGTCACTCTATAAAGATCAATATACAAATGATACACAAACTAGAAATTGATACACGAACTAGTTGCAATGACTCATCATTTAGTATAATAATGTCATAAGAGATCCGTGCATGACTTATTAGTGAAAGAATAAGTACATAACCTAATAAATGGACAAGTAATCGTGTTATGATATAGAGAATTAATCACGTGGACACACTATGAAATAAGGAACATATAGCTATGCTACAAACTAATGGAAATAGATGTTACTGTATCTAAGTTGACGGGCCCCTCCCAAATAGCTAAAATTACAGGAAAGTAAAACTAAATCACATACAAAACTGAATCACAATTAAATCATAAACAACACCAGTAAATAAGTTTGTATTACTCTATCTCAAAGTACATAATAATGAAATGCCCAACCATCAAATTGATCAAATATTGAAATCAAAACACTGTATTTTTTATTATTCTTCACTTATATACCCATATATTTATATGTTGAGGTAGAGGGTGAATGGAAAATAACTTAACAAAAATCAGACTTTCAAACAATGACCAATTTTACAAAACATTATCTTATTTCATTTTTGTTAAGTCTTGGTTGGAGAGAAAACTCAAGATCTCATTAAATATTATTTTTCCAACATACAACCATTTGTAAATAATTTTATTTTGATGTGCTTGTTGACTAGGCATTCTGTTTTGGATTTGATGTGGAAAATGGTTGAAAAAAAAACCGCTCTTTGAATAATTTCCTTTAGCCTCCAAATCATGCACTTCTAAGAAATCCTCTTGTGACTCCCCTTATTGTGCTCATTCTTGAGAAAAATTCAAATATTCATTTTTGTTACTCTATAAATCACATTTGAAGTTCATTACTCATTTTTTCCTGGCACAATTTGACGAAAATGTTGATTATGAGATGAAGGCTTGTAAAATCATCATAGGTGGAAAATAGATAACATGAAGCCATGTTAATGGGTCTATAAATTAAACCTGTGTTTTAGAATTTCACATGGAGCTGTGTAGATATGGCAATAGTATCAGTTGGTTATAGGAACTGAATAGGTGCTATAAGAATTGAACTAGGCATAGCTGCCATTAGCAAGACTAGTCCAAATCCTATATAATTCATCACAGAAAAAGATTTTTAAAGAAACTTATCTCCCGAAGTACTAGGAATTGTGATAAGAGGAATTGTAAATAATTATATGAATGACACAAATCAGTGAAAATTTGAAACAGTCAATATTGTAAAATATATCAAAACAACACCTCAACATTTCCCACACACCTGCACTTTTGCATGTCCTCATGCAAGTAAAGCAAAACTATCAATTTGATCATTTTAGCTACATTTAAAGGTAGTGAAATAATTCCAACTTGTTGAACTCAAGATGAGTGTCTCTCCTGGTTCGCATTGTTTTAAATTCTTATATTTGTAGGTTTTTATTGAATGTTATATTTGATTTTTCAAAATCATGGTAAAACTTCCACCATAGTTTCAAGCCCATTTCTTTCTCCTACTTCAAATTGTATTCTACTTGTTAACCGATGGTATATCTCTTGCCTTGGATTGGTGTTTATTGTGCTTTCAGGATGCAACAACATCCTTTTCCTCAGTTTCTATGTTCACACATTTAAATGGGTTTCACTTATACCAATATTAGTTTCTTCATATGTATTTCTTACCTTTGACAATTTATCATTACCTAGTAAATGAAATATTTGTTTTTTATTTTCCTCAATTACAACTATTGAATAAGCTCAAGTAAGATGACATGATTTTTTTATGTTTTAATGCAACTTTTAATTTTGACAAAAAAAATCATAATAAGCATCAAATCAATATTCAAAATCTTTGCTATCACCCAAGAAAATCTCTTTCATGACAACCTAAAGTGGACAGCAAAGAATGGAAAAGATTCCAAAATCTCCACTCCTCACTTTGGAATTAATGTGTATTGAATATGAGAGCTTATTATTTAAAAATTAAACACATAAAAACCAATATCATTTCGAAGTAGCTAAATATGGAGGTATAAGGTTGAACCGTGAAATGAAAAAAAAAAATCATACAATTTGTTTGAATGATTTATGCTTAATTTGTTGGAGATGGATTCCACTTAAACACCTATAAGTGATTGAAGAAATAAGATTAACTAGATTAGATGTTTGGTAAGATATGAAATATTATCACTTAGCTACATTAACGTTTACAATGTGATCTAAGGATGCTATAGGATATTCTAAATTATTTATACCAATCATTACAATTGTACCTTTGAATTATCATCTCTACAACAATATCTAAAATTTAAAGATACCAATATCTCATCACATGTTGTTTATTTCCAATAAACTATCCATATGTTTATGTCATGCGTTGTGCTTTTATTCTTCCCAACCATATAGTGGACCAACATCAAACCCATAAAAAATTAAATAACTTTCTAGATTGGCCATGATAAAAAATTGGAAAAATTCTTTAGCCCAAGGAATTCCATAGTAGTGGATAAAAGGATTCTTAATCTATTGCAAACAAATTAGAATAGAGTATTGAGCCTTTTAAGAATCCCCACAATGGGTCCTATGTTTCATGGAAAATTTTGCACATAAGAAAGCAACAATATAGTATTGAAATTAGTCTCTCCATTCATTCCTACAACTACTAGGGTACAAACAAACAAAAATGGAATTTATGATACCTAATGAAAAATTAGTAGCCATAACATACCATATCCAATGAAGTTCTACAATGCACCCAATGGTATAATCCACAACTAGGAAAAATCTTAGATAGAGACCCTATGATCATGCCAAATCCTTTTCCAAAAGGATAATGATGAGAAATACTCTAGGGTGACTATGGGGAAATTTCATCCATGGTAAAATCCCAAATTTCTTGAATTATAGTCTTCCTCGTGGAATCCTATAAATGATGAACTTGGATTCCCAAGATATAAGAAGGTATGTAATCCATACTTTTATTATCTAGATCAACTTTGATTTGATTTGTCTATCCTCTAAATGGTATTTCTCTTCTTCCTCTTAATCTAAATTAAAGTTGGGGTATCTGAGGTTTCCCTTTTTTCCTTTAACTTGTAAGTTTGAAAAGTATTAATTGCTTTACTAAAAATCATTTTTTCTACCTCTCTCTTTCTCAAAACTCAAGAGTATGTATTATATAGGAAGGCAACAAAATACTATCACACACAAAATGAATTACATAACATAAATTCTTTAACTAAATATGAGAAAAACAATACACCACCAAGGTTTGGAGCATCACTTAAGTAGAGTGACCACCCAATATTCACATATTACCAACAACAAACCAAACAACAAAAGGCAACCCAAAGTCAATTTGAATTATCATACATATACATTAAGCTAGGATTTCATATTTCCATATGTTGATGACTCTTTACTTCCTCATATTGCTAGGCTCTATCTACAATAACCTAAGAGGAGAGTTGTGGATTCACAACCTAGGCATTTCACACTTATTAGTTGGGATGGTGTTGGGAAGGAGATAATATGAAGGAAACAAATATTCAAGATGGATAGTAGAGGTTGAGAAAAGGAAAGTTATTAAATCATAAATGTCCAAATCATGAATGAAACAAGATTATGGTAGTTATTTTTAGTATGAAGTTCCTTTATCTTTAACAAATTACAAGGATTAAAAGAAGCTTACCTCGAATTACCTTAATAGATTGATGTGTCACTAAAATGCTAAGCATGATGATGAAAATAAAATGAACTTGAGCCTTATGTACCAAGGAGTTGAACCAATCTAGAGTTCTAAATCCATTGTTGATGTTGAGGTTGACTATTATTCTAAAAGATCAATGTTGGTGGAATGCTCACTAGTTGAGGCTTACTGTTGCGCTAAATTTGAGGCCAAAGAACGATTAAGGTTGTTGATGAAGACCTCATAAATATGGGGAAAAGAGAATAGAGGTGGTTTGGAAGCTTTAAGTCCTAGTCTTAAATGGTCAAGCTAATCTTAGTCTACGCGTTTCATCCACACGTGACATCCGTCCATCGCAAAAGTACCTCATGGTTTCACTAGCCCCACTAATGACAAAAATTTAAGGCCAGTAAGCCTGAATACCTAGTAAATCACAGAACAAAATTAAGTTGTTTACATAGAAGCTGAACATATATCTGCTGATTAGAATCGAAGCAGCTCAGCCGTGGAAATTCGATCGGGATAAAAAAGTCTTCTTCAGTTCTTTGAAAAAACGCAACGCTATGCTGCCACTGACATGGATATAATTCACACTGTATGTACGCATATATTTTCATTTGATTTTCCACAATCCTCACTGGGCGATGCGTAATGGATCTGATGCTTCGACTCATTAACGTAATGTGAAAAGTGAGGCAGATAACGGAGATGGACTACGCCAAAATTTTCAAGCAATATCTGTTTTTTACAAGTCAGACATGTCCGTCACAGTGGGCGACCATGATCCAGCCGTTGGTTTAAACAAAGTTCCGAGTGGGTTAAATTCCCAGCAACTTTCCATCCGTCCATGGAAGGAAGGGTCCAGGGTGGACATTAGCAAAGTTTATATTTTAACTAAAGTTTGCACTGGATGGAAGGTGGTTATTTATTTATTTCAATCTAGGTCCCTGTTCAAGGTTAACTAGATGGAAAAGGGTTTTCTACGTGCTGACATTATGATTATTTTTCCATATGATGATATTATGATTATATGATATTTGTTTGAGATTGGACGTGTTTTTTAATGCATTGTAACTTTTATAATTGATTTTCAATAATTATGATTATATGATATTTGTTTGAGATTGGACGGTTCTTTTAAGGGCATTGTAACCTTTATAATTGACTCTTATTTTCAATAATTTTCTATGAAATTTGAACTTAAAAATATCATAGCATTAAACCTCACAATTCTTTGGAAGGTGTTTTAAATTGCATTATTAAATTTATTTTTGGAATCTGTGTGGTTTGTTTATTAAAAATGAGTAAGTGATAAGTTAAATCTAAAACATTATAAATTGTTTTATTAAATATAATGTGTTTATGAGCACTTTCTCTTTTTATGAATTATTATTTTTATTTATTAATGAGATATTGTCATTATCATGAGATGAAGATTTGAGTTGAGATTCTCTAAATTCTTTATGCTTGACTTTTTCTAATTGAGATGTTGTTATTATCACGAGATGAAGATTTGAGTTGAGATTCTCTAAATTATTTTATGCTTGACTTTTTTTAATTGAGATATTGTTATTATCACGAGATGAAGACTTGGGTTGAGATTCTTTATGTTCAATTTTTTTTTGGTGTTTGTATTATTTTTCAGCATTCAAAGTATTTTTTTTTAGTGTAATGGAAGTTTGATATGAATAGTTAATAATGTTAAAATGGAAAATTAAGAGAAATGAGAATCTATGGTGATGGATGGTGTCTCTTTTTCGCATTTTAGCTTCTTAACAACATAAGCCAAGTTCATAAGTATCTTATTACCTAATTTGTAAGCATCTTGCATAATGTAGTGTTTGCTATTATGGTGTTTCTTGAATGTGGATTTCAAGCAAGTCCAATGCTTTAATCCAAGGAATGATGTCTTGATCTCAATTCTAAATTATTGTCGAAAAATTCTTAGGGAACTATTTGCATGAAGCATGTAAATGTCATTTGGAGACGCACATAATTTGTGTATAAGGTTGAGGTGGGGGGTTTAAGAAATTGTAGACATATGCTATGTTTTTTTGTTGACTTTTCAAACAAATGTGAGTTTCCATAGCCATGTCATATTTAAACACATTCTAATATGATACTAACATTTTTCCCTAACTAGATGTATTGTAGGTGCACCTATATTAAGAAACATATGGAGAAATTTCTCACCATTTTCTCTCTTTTGGCACTATGTTATTGCAGTTCCCAGTATTGCTCTTTCTTTACACCATGTTATTGAATACACATACTTCTAAGCATTCCAATCTTTAGCGATTGGTCTCTAGGTTGCACTTGATCAACAATTTAACTATTCCAGCACAAATCTAGTTGGTAGAGAACCGTAGCTGCAATTTGTGGAGCTTTATTAGATTGAAAGGAAACAATTTTCCAAGGGGTTTAAGGTTTGCCTATAGATCTACCTATTTCATCACAACACACAAATAATAACATATAATTTTTTTCTTGAACAATTAACCATTCACTACAAATTTTGTCCTACTCTTGACAAGTTTTGAACCTTAAAACCTTCAGAGAGATATGGTTCAAGCCCTATATAATCACTCAACAAAACTTTGTTGATATAAATTGGTTCACATTTCTTTAGTTGTTACTGTAAGTAATAATGAAGTTGGTGAGGTTTTGAAGAAATCTATGGTTTAGTTCACTTATTGCACTTTTTATAAATATTACATTGAATACTTGAACAATCATATCAACCTAAAAAATAAATTTTTATTTCTTAACTTGGTAGACCTATAAGCTCTTTTAAAGTCAATTGTGGAAATTGTCAGATATAGGACTTACCTAAGATTTGAATAAGGAGGTTAGGTGAGTCATCAAAATCAAATCATTATAAAGGTTCACTTTGGGGTGAAAGATAGTGTACTAGCCAATCTAGGGTGCTAGATTAGACTAGATTTATTATCGACCAGGGTAGGTAAACTTCAAGGCATGTGTCTAAAATCTATAGACATAAAGGATTCCTAACTAAGTGTTTGTTGTGATAGGCGACAATAATTCTTTACAGAAGGTTGAGATATGTTTCCCTTCACCTTAACACTCAGATCACCTCGGTTATCTAACTGTCCTAAGGATACAGCGTATGGCTAGACTGAGATTTTAATCTGCTTACAAGGATGCTGTGCACAAAAGCTCTGTCTAGTTCACACTGAAGCATTCATAAAGGAACCAAAAACACATTGAACTTTAAATGCATAAACAAACAAAGTCTATGGAGATGCTTTAAAATATAATGATGGATCAAATGTCTTACAAGACCTCGTTCAATGATCTAAGGATAAGATCTTCAAGCTATCACCATAAATACCATTTGTGAGAATTCATATTCAAATTGACAAAGCCATGAACATGGAAATAACATTAAACAATATGCGTTCTATGTAAATTCAAAAGCTGCTAAGGAAACAAAATGAACAGTATACCAATCCACGCGGGCCTATCCACATTTCAATGGTACACTGGAATGAACTCAAGCAATGAGAGTATTAACACATAGACAATGCTGGAGTAAAATTGTAACTATATTCAAACGCTGAAGATTGCAATCACATATATGAATTTGGCTCTCAAAACAATACACAGAGATAATAATCGTAACTTGTCTCTGAAACAAAAATAACACACAGTCTTTATCTGCCTTCCTATCTAAATTGAATGCACTTTCATTAAGAAGATGTTTCTGCTTTTACAGTGGAGTGATTTTTGGTCATTCTAATATGAAATAATTTCCAAAAAAAAAGAAAAAACGAGACCGGTTTGGAAACCATTGCTTTTACTGCCTTTGTAACCAAAAGGTTGGGGTTTGACCCAGTGTTGACCGCATAACTAGGAGCTTTTGATCTATTGTAAAATCGATTTTTCTCCATGCATGTACATTCAGGGGCTCATTCCTATCCATTGCTTTGGCTTTCCTGTCATGCAACGTGTCAGATGATAAACCATTTACAGGATGTTATGTCTTCCTGTAACCTTGTTGTTGAAAATTCCTAATTTCTAACATAAAAATTGATAAATTAACTTTAATGCAAACTAACAACTATAATGCTATTAACTAATAAATTTCGATGGATGTAAAGGGGTCGATGGAGGAAAAAGATAGACAAATGATGATGTTTTTAGAAGAAAAATATGGTAATAGAATGGTGCCAACATCTCCCCCAAGCTTAATGTCTTAGCATGTCCTCATGCTAAGCTTGATGTGTTGCCTCTATACTTTGTCCCTGGCTGTACCTATGTTGCCTTTAACAATGCATCTATGTTCTTTTTAGCTTGGGCTTCCTTCTGGATGTGGAGCTCATGCTTAAAAGTCTTGTATTTCTCCTTGAGGGCTTTCTTTTGGGTATACCACTTAGTGGCCCAGTTGCAAATCTTAGTCTGTTCAGCCTTGAGCTCTTTAATTTTCTCCTTAAGCTTCTCATTCTTCTGCTGGGTTTTCTTACTATGAGTTTTCAACATATCATTCTCCCTCTTAATAACTTTTTCTAGCATGTTCGCCTCCATCAATTATTCTTTTAATATTTCATTTTGCTTTTCCAGCCTCCTTTGTTTTTTAATTGCAGGTGGTGACTCCTTTCCTTGCCTATTGTTGCTCTCAATGTCCATTTCGGCTTCTTGTCCATGATGTGAGTGAGCACTGCTCTCGATGTCCATCAGTGCATGTGCATTTGATTCGGGTTGATCTTCTTGTGGCTGGGTCTTTTGTGCTCTCCTGGATCTTCTTGTATAGGTAGTGAAAATTTTATCTTGCTCCATTTTCTGAGCAGCCTCTTGTCTCATCTTTCTCGTCCTCACACCGCTACTGGGTGGAGGGACATTGCTTGATTTATGCACAGGAATCTCTTCATCAATGTCAAGCATATATCCTGAGTGCTCTTGCTGTTCTTTCTCATCCTCTCCATCTTTGATTTGATTGGAAACCAGGAATTCCTTCCATGTCTTGCCCCTTTTCTGCACTTCAAATTCAATGAGAATCTTAACTAACCCAAAATGATATAAACTTTTGTCCTCATTACCTTTCTGCTTTTGGATAGTCTTGGACATCTTGGTCAAGCTCTGCAAGAGGAAATATGGTAAACTAATAGTGCACTGCCCCTTTAAATGTAACAAAAGTTTAATATGGTACAAATAGACTATGTTATATAGACCCTCGCATGTAAAAAACTTTTGGATGATATACACCATCTCGTCCCATGGATGCATCAACCAGCTCCTTAGGACACCCTTCTTCCAGTTAACCGATGAAACCCTTGACCTAGACATGAATTGGGTCCATGATTTCTCTTTGAATTGTTTAGTTTTGAAGTACTTCTCTCCTTCTGGGATGATCCCTAAGGACTGTGCTATAGTCCCTTTTGAGACTCTAAATGAGAAATTACCTATGAGCGCTTTCTCCCCATTGAATGTAAAGGCAAACTGTTTAGTCACTTCCTCATTGCTTCCATTACACTTCTCCAAGAAGGGTAGCCATTGTTTCTCTCTTAAAATTGCAATGAAGTCATCGTGGTACTAAGAACTATCAAATGTTTTTGGCTCTACTCTATTAGTCATTTTGACAGAGAAACTCTTGCTCTAACCCTCTTCGTTTATGCTTATTAATTCAACAAGGGTATTTTGGTTTGTTACCTTTGCTTTCGCTTCACACAACTGACCTGGTGGCATCCTCTGTTCTTCGCAATTGGCTCTTTCAATTGCCTGAGCAGTGACCAGATGACCGGCCTTGAATTATGGTGGAGGTGGAAATTTGTGAGCCCAAATACTATGCTTTCCTTTCGTAGCACTTGCTATTCTCGACCTCCGTTTTTTTTTTAAATCAAAACTCTTGAATTTCTAATATGGAACACCCTTTCTACAACTGAGAATGAAATAGAATTTTAAGAACCGACTCGACCCAATTCAATATAATAATAACAGAGCATATTCATAGTCCAATGACAGAGGAATAGTTGTACTGGGTTGTGTGAATACCATCATGAGAACGCCGCAAGCATGTATGAAGTACTGGAGCGTAATAACGGATAGTCGCTTGCATGAGTCGACTCGGTCGAGTGATCATGTTATAAGTTGGTTGATTCAAAATCAATGCATGAATCCGTGTAACATTTGCCTTTCCAAGAGTTCACCACCTGTCCCTTGCTCATTGGTTCTTGGCCGACTAAGGAGATGTTGGACCGATAGTAAGGTTTGATGGCCGATAGGGAGTGAACAACAAGGCTGGGAGGGTGGTAGAATAGAGGATTAAAAATCATAAGAGAAGTATGGGGATAGGCTAGAGTGTTGGGAAATGGTAGGAATTAGGAATATGAAAAGAGTGGTGGATACGTGGGTGTTTTTGAAATTGATTATAAGTAGTTATAGTCATCACATTTAACACTAAATTAATCCAAGAATTTAAATGTTAAAAATAAAAATGATAACAATACTTTACACTTTTATTGGTTGATCAAGAGTTGAGATGGCATGCATAGGTAGGATTTCTTGTTCAGATATGACTAATCTTTGTTGTCCATAACAGGTCCCTCTAAGATGAATTTGGATGCAACAGGTCCCTCTGAGATCTGGAGAATGTTTGTGCAGCCTCTTTGAAATCTGGAAAAGAACTATATGTGTGCATCTTCCTTAATCTTTGATGTTTGATGGAGCCTCAGTGACAAGCAACCTTTGGATCTCTGTTGAAATTTGTTGAAACTTTGCTGAAGTAGCTTGAGATAGCAGTCTCTAACAGGTCCCTTTTATGTTTGTTGAACAGGTCCCTCTATTGTTGGTGCTAGTATCATGGTCTTTTGAACAGGTCTCACTGCATAGTGCTTAAAACAGGTCCCTCTGATTAGAACAAAGACAAAACAACTTCTTTATTGAAATACTCGAGTGCTAAAACAAACTTCTTTGAGAATTTACAATGAAGAGATAAACTCTTTGAAAATGTGTAATGAGGAGATGAGATAAAAAATAAAAATAAAAATTGCTGATGTTTCTCCCCCACTGAAGCTTTGACTTGTCCTCAAGTCATTATTAAATCGATGAATCAATAAGAAACAAAAAGAAAAAGGAATTCTTACCAGCCAAAGAATTGGTTTTCATGTAAGAATTCTGGGTTAGAGTGTGCCAGAGTCTTGTTTTCACATCTAAACCATTATCAATTTTTTGTTTTTGTTTTTTTGTTTTTTTTTAGATTTTTTTCTAAATGGAAATGAAATGAACTAAGGTAGAGATACTATAGCTGAAGGCTGTAATATCTCAACCTCCCTTTGCTGAGATACAGTTTGAAGAAAATCCTCCTCGGTGATGGGCTTATGATAGAGTTTCAACATATCGCCATTGACAAGAAAGGGGTGACCTTCTCCATCAATGGTAATAAGCTGGACTGATCCATTCTCATGAACTTGAACTATTTCATATGGGCCCATCCAATGTGTGGTAAACTTGGCTTTATGATCTCTGAACTTATAGTCAAAGAGTAAAGCCTAATCTCCTTCTTTGAACTGTTTCTTCTTGATATGTGCATCATGCCACTGCTTCCTTTGTCTTTGCATGAGGAGTGTTGTCTCCTCTGCTTGCTGCCTCATTTCATCCAGCTGGTTCAACTGTTGAATTCTTTCTTGTTGTGCTTCATTAAGATCAATTCCTAAATCTGAAGCCATCTTAAAAGTATGTATTTGAAACTCAATAGGAAGCATTACCTCTTTTCCATACACCAACTGATATGGTGTAAATCCTGTAGTATTCTTCCACGTGATTCTATAAGCCCATAGTGCATCTTTGAGCTTCTCCTCCCAATTCTTTCTGTTCATTGCTATGGTCTTAGTGATAATTCTTTCCAATGTTTTATTTGTGGATTCCACCTGGCCATTGGCCTGTGGATGATAAGGTGTACTTCTTCTGTGCTTGATTTGATATTTTTCGGTGATGTCCTTAACTAACTTTGAAGTAAACTGAGTACCTTGATCTGTTACTATCTCCCTTGGTACTCCATACCTTACAAAAATTTCTTCAAGAAGGAAGTTTACCACTATTTGTTCAGTTGCCCGGACTAGTGCTTTGGCTTCAGCCCATTTTGTCACATAATCAGCACATACTAGGATGTACTTCTTACCATTGGAAGTTGGACTGATGGGTCCTATGAAATCTAGAGCCCATTTTTCAAATGGCTCTAGGTGTACTTGAGGCTAAAGTGGCATCTCATATGTAGCTGTTGGCCTACCCATTCTTTGACAACTATCACAACTCTTTACGTACTTCTTGGAATCCTTAAAAATAGATGGCCAGTAGTACCCAAGACTAAGAATCTTGAATGCTGTTCGTTTAGCTGCAAAATTCCCACCACACGGTTCATCATGGAAAGATTTTAAAATATCAATTATTTCATCATTTCTTACACATCGTCTAATAATCATATCATAACCAGTGTAAAATAAATCGCCATTAACCCATGAGTATCAAGCCTTTATTTGATTTGCCTCTTCTTTTTCTTTGAGTAAAGATGGAGGTGTTTTCCTGTGGAAGTATTGGCCAAGTCAGCATACCAAGGATTCACTATTGAAATTGCAAATAAATTTTCATCTGGAAAATAATCTTCAACCAGAACAACCTCACCTTGATTTTGCAGTCTAGAAAGAAAATCTACCACCTGATTCTCCTTACCTGGTCTATCTAACACTGTGATGTTAAATTCCTGTAACAATAACAACCATCTGGTAACTCTGCCACTAGTTATTGGTTTATTCATTAAATGATTAATGGCAGAATGGTCAGTATGTACAAAAACCTTATAACCAGTTATATAATGTCGGAATTTATTCACAACATGTATGACTGCAAGCATTTCTTTTTCTGTGACTGCGTAGTTTAATTCTGCAGGTGTTAGATTTTTGCTAATGAAGTAGATGGCATAATGACAAGACTCCTCTTTTTGGCCTAATGAGGCACCTACTGTAGTATCAGATGCATCTGTAAAGATGTGAAATGGTAAGTTCCAGTTAGGTCCTTTTAAGACTGGTGTGGTTGATAACTTTCCTTTGAGTGTTTCAAATGCTTGCTGACAATTATCATTCCAGTTGAAAGGTGCGTCTTTGGCTAGAAGCTTAAACAAAGGTAAAGATATTCTACTGAAATGCTCAATAAATCTTCTGTAATAGCTTGCATACCCAAGAAAACTTCTTACCTCTTTTTGACTCTTTAGAATTGGCAAATCGTCAACGATCTGGATTTTTGATGGATCAACTTTAATGTCGTGAGAAGAAATATAGTGTCCTAATACTATCCCTTCATTTAACATCATAAAACATTTTTCATTGCTCAGGGATAGATTAGCTTCAATACATCTCTTCAAAAATTTTTCAAGATTCGTTAATGCATGCTCAAATGAATCACCATACACTGAAAAGTCATCCATATAAACTTCAACACAATCATGGACTAAATCAGCAAAAATAGCTAATACAACTCTCTGAAATGTAGCTGGAGCATTGCAAAGTCCAAATGGAAAAAAATTATAAGCATAAGTGCCCCAAGGACAAGTAAAAGTGGTTTTGTCCTGGTCCTCTAAGGCTATCCTAATCTAGTTGTAGCCACTGAAACCATTAAGAAAAGAGAATGATGATTTCCCAGCTAATGTGTCTAGCACTTGGTCAATAAATGGTAGTGGGAAATAATCTTTGAGGGTTTCTTTGTTCAATTGTCTGTAGTCAACACAAATGCTCCACTTACCATTTTTCTTGGGCACTACTACCAATGGGGATACCCACTGACTGTCAGAGATAGGATAGATAAAATTTCAACAGTTTTTGTAGTTCCTCTCTAACAATATCCTGAAGCATGGGGTTCTATGGTCTTACTCTGTGTGTTTGTGATGGATTGGATAGGAAAAATGTTGTGAAATGTTGTTTGCAAAGAATGAATGGTGCATGTTTCCTGAAAATTTTGTGCCAAAAGTTCATCTGCAGCATGGTATTGATCATTCCTCAATTCTTCGGAAACATCAGGTTGAGAGAGGAACAATTCTACCAAATCATCATTATTATGTTCTTGAAAATCATAGATTTGGTTGATTCTGAAAACAGATTGAACTTTTACCTTATCATTGTATTTATCATCAAGCCATAAATTGTGTGCTACTACTGGTGATTGTGCTGATGGGTAAAGAGTGAGTTGTTTTCTTTCAGTTCCTCGTGAAATGATCATATTACCTGATCTACATCCTATGAATGCATCAGCAGTTGCTAA